>WIGM01000608.1:0-26762 GCA_014235935.1 Colletotrichum musicola | reverse complement strand
CTGACGTCCTACTACACCTTCCTGACCCACGTCTTCCTCCCGCCCTCGGCCATCAGACACCCTCCCCCAGGCGGCTGCTGAAAGTAGTCTGGTAGAAAAGAACGCAGCGAAATGACTTGAAGTGAAAGAGCCCCGATGGTGAACTACTGCTCTGCTACGACGTGGCTGCTCGAAGAGCCTCCAATAACCGTATCATAGTCCCCAGATCTGGCCTGCGTGACGGCGCAGCCAATACAACAGTCCCCTTGGAACAGTTGCCTTCTTCCAGGGCTGCAGCTTAGAAACTGCGCTTCGGCATTGCCGTGCGTCAGGGCCAGCCATATTTTGGAAGACTTGTTCGGAAAACGGTTGTGATCTCGAGGTAACTCGTCCACCGAGGTCGGCCACACGTCGCCCTCTGTGTTCTCAAACGATTCGTGGATGCTGTGACTGCAGGCCTCGGCCCGTTCTAGAGACATGAAGCCAAGTTGGATCTCTCCAAAGCCCGCTTCGACCGACTGCGTGCCTCGGCGGATGATGGTGCGGAGGCTCAGAGACTTTGGCTCGCTTCCGAACACATGGCGCGGCGTCATTACCAGGGAGTCGTGTTCTCCTAGTCTCGAGGGATCGATGGTGGGCGGCGGTGCCGGGGGTGAGCCGGCCTTCGTCGAATCAAACGTATGGGAAGGCAGGCTCACTATGTGATTATACTGCTCAGACTTGTGATGCAACCTGCCAGAGACCAGTCTGTACTGTATGCTTCATGGACAAGTGATCGATGGTACCTGCAAGGTGGTGGGGAACACGGTCGATCCGTAAGAGCTGGAGCAGACCCTTGAAAGAGCCCGGACTACGTCGGGCTGCCTGTTGTCAAGTCGATGACGGCCGTTCCACATGTCCACCATATCCAAGATACCATCATGCAGGTAGGAAGGATTGGCATAGGATGTCAGTCTGTACCCAAGGTGAGGATCGCTGTCCACTGGGCCCATCCGCCACAGGCAAATGATCGGAGCGAACCACCAGTGGCCGAGGTGGTCCATCTGGGATCGCAGTGTGGCCTCGGGATCGGCATGAACGAACAGGCAGCAAAGGGCGACCTCAGCGACCCTCTCGACGACGGCCCATAGTCTGCGGACTGAGCACTCATCAAAGGTCTCTTGATCATATGGCGGAGCAGGCCACCCGTAAAATAGCGGCGCATGCGGATCCCGACAGATCTTGCATTGGCAAACCGATGGAGACACGCAGCTGTAGACCATATCGCTCAGCGCTTCGAACTCCTCATCCACAGACCCGATCTTGTTCGATGGTTGCTGGAGCACTTGTTCAAGATTATGCCGGACTACTTGCACATAGGTCGGCCCTAATAACGTTTTGAAAGCACCGACCGGGAAGCTATTCTCTCGCTTGATGGTGCCTTTTTCCAACGAGTCTGGTATCTTCCGAGTTGAAAGGCAAACGAAGCGACGGAATTCGCGATGCATTGCTGGATTTGGGCACAGGACCGGACCGATATATCAAAGTCGGCAAGCGCGATACGGAGTTGGCTCGCCAACATGCCTTCCCACTTGAAGCTCAGATTTGCATTGAAAGCTCTGTCACGCGCCCCTGCCATGATGTAGTTGTCCTGGAGGTCCGCGGAACCCTTCCTCAGTCGGCTTTCGGTGTGGAACGGGGCCGGGGACAGTGCCGGGTCCACGGTCAACATAACCGTGTCACGGTTCCCGACGTAGATGACCTCCCGGCACGTCTTCGGGGCAAAGGAGAAGGACAAGGGTCATCCAGACTGCCGCACACCTAGTACCGCTGTATCGTAAAATGACCGTCTCGTCCTGCAGGGCGTCCCGCAAGCAGACGAGGAACGCCTGGACGTCCTCTTCGGCCGGCGTGTCTGCGAGATCGCGCGGGCAGTCGAGGCCGGCTTCAAAGTAGCACTGACGCAGCCTCGTGACATGTTCGGCGAGGTAGTTCCCAAGTCCGAGGCATCCCAGCTTCTCGTGGACGCATGCGCAAACACGACCAAGCTGCGTGATGCCGGAGGTCTGCTCGCTCTCTGGCAAGATCTTCGTAGAGACTTCGTACAGTATATAACCGCATTTTTCCGGAGTGAAGAGGGCACCAAGAGCAAAGCAGATCAGGGCGGCAGACCGACCGCCGGGGGTCTTGCTCAGGAAGTCTGGCGTGTCTCCTTCTGCCCATCCCACCCAGTACGCGAGTCGTTCTAGCCGGACCGACTTCGTTCGGCATAGGAGCTCAGGCAACTGGGCGAGGATTGGGCCGTTGGCACGGAAGCAGGATCCCAAGGCTTGAGCCTGGAGGACGGCGCCTGGATTGACGTCGTCTGCGGAGGCTGCCTGCAGCAAACCTCTCGCGGCCTCGAGTGATGTGATAGCGGCCGATGGAATGCCGACAACATCGGTCTGGAGAGCATTGCTGTCCATATTCCAGACTTGTTGGTGTCGTCTTGGCACACTGATGAGGAGGTAATCGGTTCGTCTCTGGCTGTTGCGGGGCTGCCCAGACTGGCTCGCGTATATGCATGCAGCCTGATAGGTATGCACAGCAAATCAGACGGGCCTGGAGGACCTTGACTGACGAATCGAGATATCGCTGACAGTCCGAGGCATCGACGACAGCGAACTTCTTCCTTGAAGTTGGATTGACAGAGCACCATCCATCCGGCGAAGCGTAATGTTAGACCTAATGACGGGAGAAAAGCTCTGCAGTTGCCTTTACTAGACCTTTCCGGATTGAGCCGGATTCTGTGAGGCTGAGAGGCATCTCAGGAAGGTGAATACGCCGTGATGTCTTCCTACTGTAATGGACTCAACGCCGCGTTCCAAGTCATGATCCGGCGGCAAGGTTTTCGTGATCGCGTCAATCTTCGGTCCCGGGTTTTCAGGGTGTCATCGTCCTTGGCGTTCCTCAACCACGTAAAGTCTTCTTGAGAAGACTAGGAACGGCCGAAGCCGGCACAACGCTAGCTTGGCCCCAACAACAGACCGCTACTCCTGGATGACTGTATCGCCATCCCGTCACATGGCCGGGGGAAACGTTCCAACTGCCGCGGCAGCTGCCATCTCAACTCAAACTGCCTTCCCTAATTTCCACACCTCCCATTTCAGGATAGAGGGAGAAGCAGGCACTTGTGTGATAACTCACATACAAGGGGACGCGAGCACTTGCGTGAGTAAGGTGTACATGTCCATGTTGCACTTGTCGTTCACCCTTACCAACGCACGACCAACCGGAGATCAGATAAGACGAATCTAAAATGCTTACTGTATCGCCCATCCGTGCGAACCGTCGGACTGGCGCCGTGGAGGAAGTGTGGTGGAATTCCGCCGGCCCTGACATATCCAGGTGGTACCTTGCCCGTCCACGTGTGTTTTCCCAGTTCGTCAGCAATCACTACTTACCCGCAGGTTGGACTAACAGATAGCAGTGATAATCCAACCTGCGCAACTGCGACGTTTCGTTGCGTCTCTGGTTGTTGATTGGAAATAGAACGACAAATGGAAGGGAAAGAAACGAAACAGATCCAATTGTAGATCTCTGACACCTCCTGACTTGTCTCACCCAGATGCCGAGGGTCCCCCGTCCGTCGCAGCCGACGTCATGTCCCTTTTGGGGCCCGGGGAGGAAAGAAATCTGAATTCGCGGGTTATTTCCGATGCCGATGCCGACGGCGCCCCGCTTCCGTTTTTTATCTTTTTTTTTTCTGCACAATCTCCCCGTTGCTGAAGAAAAGATGCCGGCGGCTGATGCACCAACACGCTTTATGTGGTGTTCTTGCCGCTTGCGTGATAACCCATCATATCTGACGACGCAACCTCAGTGGACGAAGCATCGCTGGCGCCGGATCCCGCCCCCTCCCAATGATGAACGTTCTCTGTCACTGGCCACTAGCCACTGGTGTTGGTTTGGAACAATCCATTATACGTGCATGATCCGTTGAAATGCCCTTCCAGATCGTCGTCTTTGGAAAAAAAAAAGGAGCAACCGGACCCATGACAGGCGTCATCGACAACCCACCAGGGCACCCTGGCCCGCCCATCCCATCACTCGCTCGCCCTCTCGCCTCTTTGCCATGACGAGATCCACCACCCCTAATCCGGGGGGGTCGCAACAACTCCCAAAGGCAAGGCGATTCCTGTAAAGGCGAACCGCGAGCACCGCGCTTGGGGCTGATTAATCCCCCCGTTCTCCGCGCGAAAGAGCTCCGTAGGGAACGGGACAAGATTTTTCAAGTCCCCATATCAAATCGCGCCTTACCGGTTGACTAATGACACGGGATCCCTAACCCGATTCCCTCACCCAAGAATGCCATGCCCAGTGTATTAACCGCGGGTAATCGGATATGAGGTAGAGAGAAACCGATCACGGCCATCTCTTCTTCATGGCCCGTTCCATTGCCCATGCCCATCCCAGGGTTTGTTTGAAGCGTCTCGATACCGGGGTAAAAAAGGGTCCCTCTCGTTTCTCCCACTTTCCAAATAAAAACCAACCCACGCAACGTCTGCGACGCATCTGTTCGCAAGGAGACACTGGACCAGACGGACGGCAACGATCCACAGCTAATGGAACTCGGATGACCCATAATAACTTGACGCCTTTCCGTACATAATACCCGACATCCGTGTCCGTACGATATCGTTCGAGCGGTGCAGTCATTAATCTCGTCACCGGTCATCCTTGACAGCTTTTCGACAAAGGAGGCAGAGGAGGAAAAAAAAAATTGTTCGTTGTGGCCTGCAAACAACACCACATACACGCCATGGCGGACGCCGAACGAGACGCCGAAAAGGCCGACAGCCGGTCGTCCAACCCCGACGACTATGACAGCACCACCATCAACGAGGACTCGGGCTTCGAGCCCATCCGCACGGGCGCCGCCGGCACGCGCTCGCTCCGCCACTCGCGGTCCCTCACCCGGACGCGCTCGCAGAACGGATACAGCGTCGACGACTACCAGAACGCCGACGACGACGCCAACCCGCCGAGAGAGCCCGAAAAGGACGACCCCTTCGAGGTCGGCTTCGACGGCGGCGATAGCGACCCCATGTGCCCGCGCAGCATGGGCAAGCTGAGGAAATGGGTCATCGTCTCCATCGTGTCGTGTGCTAGTTTTTGTGTGTAAGTGAAGAATGGCAGGCGTCTTCTGCAGCGGAAATCGCCCCGCGAGACCCGGGCCGACGTTGACGTGAGACATGCAGCACCGCGGCAAGCTCCATCTACACCTCGACCTACGCGCAGATGGATGCCGAGTTTGGCAACTCAAGGATCGTGTCGACCGTCGGGCTGAGCGTCTTCGTGCTTGGGATTTCTTTGGGGCCAATGTTCCTGAGCCCTCTGAGTGAGTTTTACGGCCGCCGCCCCATCTACCTGGTGTCGTGGTCCATGTACGTGATCTGGATCATCCCCTCCGCAGTCGCCAAGAACATCGCAACCATGCTCGTCGCCCGCTTCTTCGACGGCCTGTCGGGCAGCGCCTTCCTGGCCGTGTCCGGCGGCACTGTGAGCGACCTGTTCGCGCGCCACGAGCTCCAGGCACCGATGCTCATGTATTCGCTGGCACCCTTCATCGGACCGTGCATCGGCCCCCTGATCGGCGGTTTCGTCAACTACAACGCCTACTGGCGCTGGACCTACTATGTCATGATCATCTGGGCCTTCGCGTTGCTGGTCGCCATCGTCGTATTCGTGCCCGAGACTTATCGTGAGTGTGCACCACCGGCCGGTCCCCCTTCCACCCTCCACCATCCTTCGGTGGAAGGTGGAGGGTGCGCCGCCCCTGAGTTAGTGCCAGGAGCTGACTTGTGCGTAACAAGATCCGATCGTCCTGCGCGACAAGGCCCGCAAGATCCGAAAAGAGACAGGTGACGAGCGCTGGAAGGCCCCCGTCGAGAAGTCGACCAAGTCCGTCGCCAAGACCATCGGCCTCTCGCTGATGCGACCCTTCCAACTGCTCATCTACGAGCCCATGGTCCTCAACCTGTGCATCTTCTCCGCCATCCTCCTGGGCATCCTCTACCTCTTCTTCGGCGCCTTCCCGCTCGTCTTCACCACGAACCACGGATTTAATCTCTGGCAGGTCGGCCTCACCTTTATGGGCATCCTCATTGGCATGTTCCTCGCCGCCGCGACCGACCCCCTGTGGCACCGCATCCGCAGCCGCCTCATGGCCGACCTGGAAAGGGAAACCGGCGTCGAGGGCGCCAGCGAGCCCGAGTTCCGCCTCCCGCCCGTCATCTGCGGCGCCTTCCTCGTCACCATTGGCCTCTTCTGGTTCGGATGGACGACCTTCTCCTGGGTGCACTGGATCCTGCCCATCATTGGCAGCGCCGTCTTTGGAGCCGGGTAAGGAGCCCCCCCCCCCCCGTCGTTTTTGTTTCCCCCATTGCACAACATGTCGCAACCAAGGCCCCGAGTTGGAAAAAGGCCCGTGGTTCCTCGGCGTCATGTCGTGACCTGACATGCCCGTGGGTGCGTCAGGCAGGCTCCCGTCTGCAGGTGCATGTGCTGGCCTGTTTCTTTTCTCGTCGTTAGTCACGCTTTGTCAGGCCTCGTTGGCCACGGGGATGGCCTCGTTTTTTTCCTCCTACCCTACTGGTGCGCAGGGACGGGGACATGCAGCTGACCGTGTGGATGTTTCGCAGGACCCTCCTCGTCTTCACTGGCATTTTTACGTTCCTTGTAAGTGCGGCGGTGCCACCAGCCTTCCCTGACCACCACCACAGTGTGGCGTTCCAGGGGTCCGGAATGGAATCCGTCTCCAGGCCCGGGAGTTGCACGACATGGAGCGTGCTAATGTTAGGCTTGCAGGTCGATGCTTATCCGCTATACGCCGCGTCTGCGCTGGCGGCCAATGCTTTCGTGCGATGCATGTTTGCTGGTAAGTGGTTAACCCCCTCCCCCTTCGTGGCACCAACGCTCTGCCTTCCACTCGGCTGGGTTGCCCCGTGTCTCGGTCGATGCTGACTTGGGGGTGCCTTGACAGCCGCGTTCCCGTTGTTTGGAACCCAGATGTACACGAAGCTCGGATACCCCTGGGCGACGTCATTGCTGGGGTTCCTGACCGTAATGATGCTCCCGTTCCCGTACATCTTTTTCAAGCACGGCAAGAGGATCAGGAGCCGCAGCCGGTTCGCAAAGACGTCTTAGCGCGGCAAATTCTCCGTGGACGGACGTTGGCGGGGGCGGCGGGCCGAAGCGACGGGAGATGAACGACGACGGCCGCCTCAGGATCAGACGTGGCCGGCACCGCACAGACTTTCCGGCTTGGTGTGGAGGACGAAGCGAGACCGGCTGGGTCGCGAGTGGCCGAGAGCGTCGCATGCAGAGGAAGCCTTGCTTGATGCCGCCGGCGCTGTTGTTGTTGGAACATAGTGTGCGCGTTCCTGACCCAAACTGTTGAGTCGAGCTGCAATGTCACTTGGCATCATTGGACGGCCGGTGACCGGGAGACGGCGCGCAGCAGATGCGGCTGTTGATCGCGGCGATCGTCATGAGGTGATGTGGACGGCAGCAGCCGTCTGCAGGTGCCCAAGGGGGCTCACTCGGGCCATCACTGAAGGAGAAGAGTCGGACGGCCAGACCGAGAGAAGAACGTGGGTGACGCGACAGGAACAGCGCATAGAATGGCTGCCAATGAGGGCGAGAGACGCGGTTGGATCCTGTGCTCACATGCAACGAGATACCCCCCTAGAGCTAATTAGTGGTTGCTGAACTGCAGATAGAGAGGCCAGGCCGATGCTCGGCATTTCGGCTAGGCCAATGTTAATACGATACCCATCAATGTCAGCGCAAGCCGTGTCTCTCCGCGTTGTACGGAGCACACCGAGGGAGCCCGTGATGATGGCCAAGCCCAAGGTTGGGGAGGCGCGGTTTCTGGCCCTCGGCTTGGCTGGCTCTGGCTGGACCCGGCAGAGAGTGCTGACACTGACACGCACGACCGACCTCCACCGGCCGTGACGCCGACACTTGACGCCGACTCTGACCCCGGTGAGCGAGGGCTGCCGTCCCTGTTGGGTCGGGCGTGGATCGTACCGTGCCTATTGGATCTCACATGCAGCAGCCGGTTGGAGAACAGGTGGGCATCCATATGCCAGATGCCCAATGGAGTGGCTTGCAGGAGCGTCGCTAACGTAATGCAGTGCGACTGAGTTGGGCCATATTGACACAGAAGCGAGGGTATCCAGGGAAGCCAAGGTCAGGCAGTGGTAATTGTTATCAAACGTTGAGTCTCGGAAATGACTAGATTGGCGACGTTGACATAAGAAATGGCAGAGTTGGAAATGGAAGCAAGCAGGGAAGCCTGTGTGATGCGAGGAAGGAACCGTCCATTGCTCGGATTGCATCCGGGTCCCAGTCAAGCAGGTGCGCGAGCTGTTGCCCAGTGCTCGTCCACACATGAACAGTGCGTTCCCATCTGCAGGATGCTAGGTACACTAGCATAACGTTGAGTGCCTGCTTATGTACTCCGTACTTGGGGTACTTTCAGCGTTCTGCAGCGTCTGCTGCAGGAGAGGGAGGCCGCCCCTGATGCCTCGATGACATGCTGGAGGACTTGGATGACCTTACCCGCGCCGCGGGGAGTTGGCGAGCGAGAGCAGTTACGTAGGTTCCCTGTCTTTGTAGCTATGCATCTGGGTACCCGCACCTAGGTAGATGATACCCGGTGTATTTCCTTACAGTACCTACCTATGTGCGTGGGCAGGACACCGGTACTCGATACCTCACTCGTAGGCGTGTGTAGGGCGTGTTCTTGTTGACCTTTACAGCTTTTTCAGGTAGCCACTACAGGGTGGGGGCGGTCGGCTGATACCCACATGCAGCGCCCACATTCCCCTCGCCCTGGCGAATGGAAGGCCTGGAATTTTCTCCAAGAGGAACCCCGCAGCTCAGCACGCAAATCTTTGACCAACGGCAGCGAGGCTGCTCTCGCTGACTGCCACTGCCAGTTTGCCCTGCCGCTGCCGCGCCGCAAAACTCGACGAAAGCACCGTACCTGTTGGACTGCACTGGACTGGAAGGGAAGGGTACTTACCGACCAACCGTACTTCTCTCCCCGTCAGCTCTAACGACGACCCTCGCGTGCTCCTCTTCCACCCGACCGAGGATAAACATCACGAAACCCCGACCCCCGACTATAGTCTTCGTCACATCCGCCCGACGCCAATTGCGTTCCCGCCCCGTCACTGCGACTCGCGACTGCGACTGCGACTGCGACTGCGACTGCGATCACGTCAACGAACTACTGCTACTGCGAACTGCGAACTGCGAACCGCGAACCGCGAACCACGATCCGCCCTACGAGGTCCACGTCCGGTGCTACAACAACCACCGCCGACATAATCACCGTCCGCGTGCTGTGCTGTGCTGCGTTGCGCTCCCACAGGCACCAGGGCTGCGGCTGCCTGCAGACACCACTCGCGGTCTCGACCTCTTAGAACCTCCGTCACATCACCCCGGCCCAGCGCCGCCAGTCTTCCACCTATTGTCCGCTTCTCGACCCTGCCCCCCCCCCCCCCCCCCCCCCCCCCCCCCCCCCCCCCCCCCCCCCCCCCCCCCCCTCCCCCGTCCCCGTCCCCGTGACCTCATGTGGTCCGCGACGCAAACTCCGGTCTCGAGACGACTGCACCAACTATCGAGTCCTGGTCCTGCCGTGACGAGCACGTCGCACAAGAAACGCCTCTTTTCTCTCCACCACCACACCATTGGGGACTCTTGACTGCTGAGAATACGAGCTTGAGGACGACCGACGCCCTCCCCCCTCCCTCCCTCGTCTTGCCTGCGAGCTGTTTGCCTGCCTGCTGCTGCGGCGCATAGGGCCAAAAAAAAAGGGGAGAGAAACACGTCTCGTCCCGTTTATATCGCGGGAGCTCACAGCGCCTATTTCGGGCCTTGGACCCCCTTGCAAATCCCACGTCGACGCGGGAGCCTGTGTGTCCGGCTCAACTCCTATTTGCAGACTCGACGCCGCCCTTGCGCACGTAGGCCCTTGGGAGACAACAAGCCACGCCGGTGGTACACTTTGGACCGTGTGTGCGGCACCTGACATACCCCCCCCCCCCCTGGGCGTGTGCTACTCACTTCTGACCGCAGGAGGATTTTCATATTCCTTTCCTATTCTACGAAACCCGCCAGCGCGACACCAGCACACGACCACGCACGTCTGGGAGTGAGCCGTGTGGTTTCGCAAGCAGAGAAGATCCAGGGAGATTCCTTGACCGGGCCTGCAGCGCCGTGCCGTCACCGCGGCAGCTCGCTCGCCCGTCAGTCGCTGCTCTGCCAAGGGGAGGCCTGTATATAAATCCAAGACAACATGCCGGACGGCCTCGAGGAGCCCGGGACTGAGGTCTCGGATCCCATGTCTGATAATGACCACGAGTACGACGACGACACGCCCGTGAAAGACGACGAAGACGAGAAGATGGCCGAATCTCACGACAGCGGCGCCGACACCAACGGCGGCGAGGTGGTGAAGAAGAAGTACGACCCTAAAGACCCGTCACGACCGAGGAGGAAGAAGGCTCGCCGCGCGTGCTTCGCCTGCCAACGAGCCCATCTGACCTGTGGTAAGCTCTGCTCGATTCCTCGGGATGCGACTCGCGGTAGTCTCCTGGTCAAGTGAATGCGTGTGAAGTCCTGTCGTCGCTCCTCCGTGGTAACTGGAGAGAGCCCTGTCTTGTTTTCTGCCCTCCTCCATTCGTATGGCCTTCCGCGATGCAGTCTTGCTGATGTGATGACTACAGGAGATGAACGACCTTGTGTGCGGTGCGTCAAGCGCGGACTCGCAGACGCATGCCAGGATGGCGTTCGCAAGAAGGCCAAGTATCTTCACGACGCCCCGCCAGAGGCTCTCCGTCCCGTCCTGGGCCCCAACTACAACCCGAATGCGCCTCCGACGCGCCCCAACGGCCAACGGCATCACAGCGGGGCCTCGGACACGGCCTCGACCGCCGGCAGCACGTACTTTGGCCAGAACTCGACGACGTCCTTCCCGGTCTACTCGGGCCAGCAAACGCCCGTCGGGATCCCGGAGGGCCTCCCGTTCCAGGCGCAGCCGTCACCGATATCGCCGTCGTTCCCTCAGCCAGGCAACAACGGCCGTTCCATGGGCGGCATGATCTCGCCGCAGGTCGCCACCGACCCCTTTAATACGTTATTCGATCCGAGCAACCCGGCCATCTTCAACTTCGACCTCGAGGGGCTCAACTTTGGCAGCCAGTACGGCGCCATGGAGTTTGGCATGCTCGGTCACATGTCGTCCGGCGCGGCGGAGACCCCGCCGCGCGACGGCTCATTATCCGGACCAAGTGGCGAGGTGAACTTTGGATCCACAAACGTGTTTGGCAATGGCAACAACCAGTTTGGCCAAGTCTACGATAGCGGTATGATCAACGATTTCATGGGTATAGACCAGTCTTCCAACGGCATGTACCAACAAGGCAACCTGCAACATGGCCTCCCACATGCCTACGCCATTGCTGCTGGCCCAACAAGCCTACATAGCCCGAGCACAGACAACACCGCCAGCCCGCAACCTACTAACTTTACGTTTGAAGGATCTCCAAGTGGGAACTTTGGCGCTGTTGGAAACTCCCAGACCATATCCGCACACTCTCGGCCCAAGCCTAAGCCCGGACCGCCCCAGAAGTCAGGCCCGCACTCCCTGCTGGGCAAACGGCAGCGCGATCCGTCGTCCATCTACGAGACCGTCAAGGAGCCGTACCCGTACCTGGCCGGCTTCCACGCTCTCATCGACTACCTGCCGAAGCGCTTCTCGGCCACCAAGACGCTGCGCATCGCCAAGTCGCTCGCCAGCATCCGCCCCTCCTTCATCGCCTGCACGAAGACGCTCAGCCGCCAGGACCTGATCTTCATGGAGAAGTGCTTCCAGCGCACCCTGTTCGAGTACGAGGAGTTCATGCACCACTGCTCCGCGCCGACCATCGTCCTCCGCCGCACGGGCGAGATCGCGGCGGTCAACAAGGAGTTCATCGCGCTCACGGGATGGACCAAGGACGTCCTCCTCGGCAACGAGCCCAACCTCAACGTGAACACGGGCGGAACGCCCTCGGCGGCCAACAGCGGACGCAGCACGGGCCGCGCGGGCTTCCCGACGCCCAAGGTGCCGTCGGCCACGCTCGACCAGATGAAGAACGAGGCCGGACCGCGCAAGCAGCCCGTCTTCATCGCCGAGATCCTCGACGACGACAGCGTGGTCGAGTTCTACGACGACTTCTCGCATCTCGCGTTCGGCGACAGCCGCGGCAGCGTCAACAGGACCTGCCGCGTGCTCAAGTACCGCACCAAGGAGCAGGCGGAGGCCGTCGCGTCGGCGGACATGACGCCCCAGCAGGACCCGCGCAAGAGCATCCTCAGCAACCGCGTCACGCGCATCGACGGCGAGCACGGCATCTCCAAGATCGAGAAGGACGGTAAGGTGGACTGTCGGTATTGCTGGATGATCAAACGAGACGTTTTCGACATTCCGATGTTGATTGTGATGAACGTGAGTCGCCCCCTGAATGCCGCTCTGCAGCAGCCGCTAACAGTACTCCGCAGTTCCTGCCCTGCTATTCCCAGAACAAGGAGCCGCATCAACTGGCCGTGTAGCGCAAGCTGTAGAGAGAACAAGTGGAAGAAAAGAAAAAGGGGCGATCAGGGCATACAATGAAGGCATGGGAGGCGTTGGGACAGGCTTGGGGCATTTCTTTTTTTTCTCTTTCCCACGACCAATCGAACGTGGCCCTCTCTCGAAGAGGGCCGGACGGCGCATTCCGGGCTTGACGGGGTTCATGTTTTGTTTCTCATATTCTTCTTTGGTTTACTTCAGCCACCCTTCAGGGGGTGCGAGGGCCGAGGAGCCCCCTTCCCTTTTTACTTATTCCCCCGACAGAAGAGACAGGCAGATTCCCAGATTTTTATATTCAGAAAAAGTGGATTCATTCTATAAAACAAAAAAGGCTCGTTCTACGCTGTAGACAGATCCAGCCTCTTTTTGACCGTCATAATCGTGAGTGAAAACAAGAGAGAGAAGAGACGCTGTCTCTATTTGGGCAGATCCTCCACCAGCCACGCGGCGTCCAACGTGCCGTCCCTGGCGGCGCCGGGACGCAGCGAGACGGGCGGGGCCCAGGCGGTCCTGTCGAGCGAGTTGCGCGCGACGTCGCAGTCGAGGTTGATGTCCGCCACCAAAGCCTCGAGGGACTTGTAGTCCTTCTCCTCGCGGACGAAGCCCAGGATCAGGAGGCGCATGTGCGAGCCGTAGAAGTCGTCGGCGAACTTGTGCAGCACGTGCACCTCGGCGGAGCGCACCGTGTTCTTGTAGAAGGGGTTGTAGCCGATGGACATGACCATCGGGTAGAGCTGGAACTCGGCGCGGGGCTGGGCGGGGGCGGCGCCGGAGGAGGGCGGGGGGGCGACGCGGTCCGGGTGCGAGGGGGGCAGGGAGAGGGAGGCCCAGCCGAAGTAGACGCCCGACTTTGTCGAGTCTATCCAGGGGGTTTGGGTGGCGTCGACGGGGAGGTTGGCGGTTGGGATGCCGAGCTGGGGCGTGTTAGTTCTCGTGACTTGATTCATGGGAGGGAGGGGTGAGGCGTGGTGAGAGCTCTCGTTTTGAACGTGTCTCGTTCTTACCTCCTTGGACCCGCGGCCGAAGCCGGAGATGACCTTGCCTTCCATCTTGAGGGGGAAGGGGGCCTCGGGGCCGGACTCCGGTCCGATGATGAGGGGTCTTGACGTCTCTTCCGCCATCTTTTGCTTCTTGTGTGTGTGTGATGAGGTTTGGAGGGAAGGTGAGGTTTCGGAGCAAGAGGGATGTGAGATTTTGTTTGCTGATTAATCACGATGAGACTCGGGATCGAGGATGGTTCTCGGGGCACTGTGCGAACGTCTTTATGTGCTTGCTGCTCAGGTATGAGGAGTTCTGAAGTTCGACGAGCAGATGATTCGAATCAGCTGTCGACGGGCGCAAATAACTAGCTTGTGATGACGGTTGATTCAAATTCGGGGAAGAGGGGTGAGTGAGAATGGCGCAAGTGAGTCGCTCGCCGGTGCGATGTGGTTAGTGGTGGGGCAGCTTTCCAGCGATGGAGGGGTCACTTCGGCCAGCTTCCAGCTTCGATAAGGCTCGCCTCAGCTGGCGCTTGTCGTTATCAGTGTGATCGGGGAGTGTGGGGGGGCGCGTTGGCCTCTCCAATCGCACGCAAGTGGGGCACAAGCTCATCAGGGATAAGTGGGGCCAGCGCGCCGGAAGACACCCGGCCGTGGTGCCGAAGGTCATCACATATCACACTGCACAATGCCCGATTGGCCTGATTACCGAACACACAGGGAAGAAGACGGTTCAGGCTATAATCACCCAAGACTTCGACTGAGTGCCCGGTAATCGTTGGTATTTTTGGTATAAGTTCCTAAAGGACATCGAAACCTCGAACAGAAAAGACGGTGCTGCTGTCATTACCTGGGCTTCGAACGTGATCTTCTCTCTCCTAAAGACAGTGGTGGTATTTGGATACACGAGCGTACATGAGGGATATCAACAATTTCAGAGACAAAAGATATCAACGGAAGAAAAAAAATATCACCCTCGCACACGGGGCGGAAAACAAGGTGCCCACAACCCGGCCACCGGAACCAACGAAGAAAAAGTTCGGCTCCGGGTGGGATGAGCAAACATCTCCTCAACCCCCACTCCACTCACGACGACGCTTACACGAACAACAACACTCGCATCTCAGCCCCCAGGAACCACAAGAACAGCCGTACGACCCCAAGACCAAGGTTTTGGAGAAGAGCACGTAGCAGAGCTAGGCCCTTCCGGCCTCCGCGAGGTCGTGGTACCGCACGAAACACGGTTGGTCCCAAGGGAAAATCCCGCCGCCGCCGTGCGACTGCGGGATTAAAGAAAAAACCACGAGGGCGAGACATTCCCGCCCGTCCGCCCGCAGGTAGGACATCCTCCCGACGGTCAGACGGCCGAGTCATGTTCGGACGATGGCAGGCCCTTCCGCGCTAAAATCTCCCAACCTCCCACGCCTTCCGTGCTACGCGCGCACAAACGAACGCAACGTTCCACCACGCGTCCGCGAGAGCGGCCTCACCGCTCTCCTTACGAACGGGGCCAGGCGCCGTGCTTCCACTCGGTGCGGCCGAGACGCACGATCTCGGGGGCCTCGATGACCCAGGTGCCGCTGGGGGCCTTGCCCTGCTCGACGAGGACGGCGGCGTGAACGGCGGCGCGGGCGATGACCTCGGCCTCCTGTCCCAGGCTGTCCTGGATGCCGCGGCTGACCCAGCCGAGGGACCTGATGGCAGTCTGGAAGATGCCTTCGGCGGTGCGAGTCTGCTCGCGGGGGCCGAGGATCGCCCCGGGCTTGAGAATGATGCCATGGTCGAAGGCGGCCTCCTTGATGGCGTCCTCGACGCCGTTCTTCATCTTGGAGTAGGGGGCCTGGCCGGAGATGGCGCCGCGGGTGCCGGCGCTCGAGATGAAGATGAAGGCCTTGACGCCGGCGGCCTTGGCGGCCTTGACCAGCTCGACGTTGAGGTCGTGGTCGATCTTCCACTGCTCGGCGATGGAGCCCGCGGCGGCACGCGTGGTGCCCAGGGCGGAGAAGACGACGGTCGGGAGCGGCTGCAGGGCGGCCAGCTTGGGGGGCCAGGCGGACGTGTCGGGCTCGATGATGGGCTTGAGGGTAAGGCCGCCGGCCTTGGGCGGGCGGCGCGAGATGGTGTTGACGGTGGCGAAGGCCTCCGAGGTGATGAGGGCCGAGAGGATGTGGGATCCGACGAGGCCGGTAGACCCTATGACCGCGGCCGAGTGCGCCATTGTTGCTTCTCGTTCGACGAGGTGAAAGACGACTTGACTTTGAAGCTTTGGGCTGTTGAGGAACCGGGAATCAAAAGAAGAGAGGCAAAGAAGAGCAGGTGCCAAGGTTGCAGTGGACGATATGCGGGATGATACGACGACGACCCAGCGATTCGGTAGTGGTAAGACAACAAACGTCTGTGGTGTTGCAGCAGCAGTCGGCTGGGTCCTTTTTCGCAGTGTCGTAGATGTCTGTGGTGCGAGGAAGAAAAGGGAGAAAAGAGGTGCGAGGGCAGGCTGTCCGTGGGGGGATCTCTGTCGATGCGGGCTTTATGGGACTTGCGTCTCGTTCGTCTTCTTCTGGACTGCTTGATTAATGCTCACAACGACGCAGCCTGGATTCTGTCCGTGTGTCGTTCTGCTGAGACAGGGCCGTGAGGGGATGCGTTGAGGCAAGATGAGGCGAGAGTTGGGTAGGGCCAAATTTGTGCTGGTATGGAAGTTAAGGCAGGTCGGGGCTGTGTATGGATGATGGGCAAAGGCTGTTTTCTGCCGTGATGTCGTACTTTTTCTGGAGGTGGGCAACGGTCCCCGACGATGACGAAAGGCCGTGGCTGTTCCTTCCGCTCTACTTTTCCGCTCTGCTACGTAGTAAGCTAGCGAGGCAAGGTACCGGGGTGGTGGTGTGCGTGTGGAAGTCGGAACGGTCTAGTTTTTTAAGCTCAGACAGGGAGGGGAGGTCGGAGCGGGTTTCTATCACGGACGGTCTCATGCTTCTCCTTTGGAGACCCACCGTTGAACGGCGATGCTGATCATGTCGTGCCCAATACCTCACTCCACCTTGAAATGGTTCGGGAGTTACAAGTTACAGCGCCCACCAGGTATCATGTCGAATCCATCTCTCCCTCTGCCATCGGTGGTACGAGCAGACACATACCGGCGAGCGGTCCGGGACGTGGTTTGCATGAATGGAGGAATCTACGCACGAACATCTCATGACTAGCATTCCTCACTTCCTCCAGGGCTTTCTTTTCGTCTAGCCTCTCTCGCCCAGGCTCGTCCGTCGCAAGTACCGAGTGTTCAACAGCCAGCCGTACGAACGAGGCGCTCTGCCCAGACCTGAGTTAATAGGACGAAAAGTCCGCAACAGACTGGGCTACTGTGTAGCTGGGGCAGGCAGCTGGAGAGCTACTCATGCAAAACTCCGCTTTGCACGGAGGGCTCGGGGGCGGCGGTGGAGCTTGCCTGGCCGTTCAATGTTTTCAATGTTCTTCCATCGGCCGGGATCCCAGCCCTTTCGTCCCGACTGGTCGACGCGCCTGGCCTGATCTTTGCTCTCCCCTCTTCGAAAGAGAGCTTCATGTGCCCTCGGAGTCGAAGGTGCTTTTTGCGAGCTGTTGTCAAGGCTCCGTTGGTGAAATGTGGTATAAAAGAACGGAGTATCCGGACGTAGTATTGCACCCACGGATGGAGTATTGCACCTACGGAGCATCCTGCGCAGAAGTGGACCTTTTCGGCGATAACGATAACGAGTCCGATCCTCTCCTGCAGGCTGCAGCTGCTCAGAGCCGCCCCATAGCGGAATTCTGCGCGCAGCATGAATCCGTCTCCTCGGTGCTGCCGGTCTCCACCCCCAGTGGTTTGATAGGAATAAGTAACTACTTGACGAGACCCGGATGCCCTCACATGAAGAAAATTGAGACCGCCTGTTACAGACTTTCGGCAGCGGCGGCCGAACCGAGTGACGTCCCTCTTTCATGAAGTCAAGCCGACCTTGCGGTGAGGTCGGGGGTTGAGTGAGGCGGAAGCAGCCACAGACCTCTTCAGCGGGGGTCCAGATCCCTGCTGCAAGCTGTAAGGTACCTGCGATACGTACTATAGCGTACGGTTCTGTAGGTACCTTCAGGTACCGACCGCACTGCTGTAGCTTACCGAGAAGCTCTCACCCTGCCCGCACCACACTTGCCCCTCTTCCCCTCACCTTCCCACCCGCTGACCGAGACGTGCGACACCAACGACTGCCTAGCCACATCATTGCCGTTGCAGCCTCACCCCTTGCCTCCAAAAAACTGCCGTTGCCGCCGCTCACTAAACATCACGACACGCGCGCACAGCTTGCACCGATCACCTCGCAGTCTCTTCCATCCACCACCTCCGGAGTCTGGTCCTCAGTCCTCACCGCCCCATCCAAGCAAACCAGCCCAGGCCGCCCACCATGTCAACGCAGTACGAAGGCAAGTAGCAGGACGACGTCAAACAGTCTCTCCCCCCTTCCCCTTGACGACTTACACGCACGTACGTACTGATAGCTGACCTCCCAAACCCAGTCGAGCACAACATCAAGCCCGGGCCCTCCGCCCAGTCCGGCACCCGCCGCGTCGACATGTCCTCCTTCACCTCCTTCCTTGCCAACCTCACCACCGACGGCGCGGCGGAACCCCAGCACCAGCACACGAACCCGCACGCGACCCCGACCCCCGTCGACGCCGCCGCCCTCTACCACCTCCTCCAGCAGCAGTTCCAGACCCTCTACTCCACCGCGCCCACCGACGACAACGCCCGCTTCCTCTCATCCCTCGTCGACGCCCTCGAGTCCGACATCGCGACCCCCCCCACCGAGATCCCGGGGGTCCGCCAGGAGTACCTCGACTCCCTCGACCGCGTGCCCAAGAAGTCGCTCGGCGCCGACGAGGCCTGCCCCATCTGCGCCGAGAAGTTCCTCGACGACAAGTACCCGCTCGTCGTCGAGCTGCCCTGCCACAGCAGCCACCGCTTCGACCTCGAGTGCGTCAGCCCCTGGCTGCGCAGCAAGGGCAGCTGCCCCATGTGCCGCAAGGACTTGACCAAGAAGAAGGAGCCCGTTGTGATCGAGGACGACGAGGAGAACGACGACCCCGATGGGCTGTACGCATGAACGTGGTGGTGGTCTGTTAGGAGAACAACCAGCGGATGTCTGGTGATTGGAGTTCGGGAGTTGTGGTTTCATTGATATCCAGAGTATCCCTATCGTGCCTCACAGCCATGGTGGAGGTGAGAAACAAAGCAGATGATTTGCCTCAGACGTGTACTCTATGAGGATGCAACTGATGTTTGAGTCAAACGCCGTCACTCCATGCCCGGTGCTGCCGGTTGATGATACCGTACACTCCAGTGTGCAAAATACGCCCTCTGGCTTGCCTCTTCCCATCCTCTCCAGGTCCAAAACCCTTCAAACATTGCCAGCCTTGGGCGTGCTTCCGCCGCCGCTCTTCCCGCCCTTTCTCGTCTCCTTCCCGGCTCCCCCCTTGTCGCCGGGGTTGTCGCCCTGGGGCTTCGAGACGCCCTGGTTCGCGCCCGAGACCTCCAGCTCCGGGCCGCTGCCCTGGCGCTCCGTCTCGGGGCGGGTCCGCGACGGGTCGAACGCCTCCGAGTCCTTGGCCACGTCCTCGTCGCGCCCCGACTTGGTGCCCTCCGTGCTCCCGGGCTTCAGCGTGTTCCGGTCCTGGTCGTCCTTGTATGGCGAGCGCGCCGCCGCTGCGTAGCGGAAGGTGCGGATCGAGGAGGAAGGGGCGCCGGCGACAGCTCTCAGCGAGCTCGCGGTCCTCAGGTTGACGGATCGGAGGGCTTGGAATGCCATGATGGAACGGTCGGTGTTGACGGGTCGGGTGTCTTTTGGGATAATGCTGAGATGTTTTTGGTCTTTTGATAGAGCTCTGAATTCAATTGAAATGAGTTGTGTACTTTGCCAAAAGTTTTGCGCAAGAATCAATCGCGGAACGTCTGATAGCTACCCGCATCGAGATGCCCATCTCACTCTTAAGCCGAGTGACGTCATTCATACGTCCGGCATACGAGACTGCAGCCCCGTCCGCCCCCGGCTTGTCATCATTCTTATTTTCACCTCGTGCAGGAAACTAGGCGAGACCAATAAACCTACTGCTTCGTCATGTGTTGTCGATGGATGTGGTATTGTCACGACGTGCTGCTGAAGAGGAGTTGAGGCTCTTCGTATCATTGCTTTACGTCGTCCCCGACTTTCAGATTCGGCCGACCCAGCTAGGGTTCTCTGGACGACCAACAAGGAGAGGGCAAATACTCATCGAATTGCAGGCGTTTCCGGGGCTCAGGGAATGACTCCGGATCTCAGAGCATCAACCGATTTCCCGCCGATTGGCCGGCGGGGGCTTCACCGGTGGCTACTGCATTCAGCTGTCGACCAGACGCCACAAATATCAGGGAGATCAGAATGTCAGACAGTCTCGATCCCGACCGGCCGTACGACCTGACTCGGTTGGGGAATGATTCTCGTGCTCCCCAGACGCGAGGAATGTTCAAGACCCGTGACGTTGTGAGCTCCCTTCGCAATCGGCATCGCATTGCTCGTGAGACAAGTCGACGTTCGTGGTGTGCTGAGCCACGAAGCTGCACTTGAAGTCTGTCGCACCAACCCCTAGCACTCGGAGGGTGTCTTTGGCACTCGAGCTCCAAGCCTCGACCGACGGCCACCATTGACAGGCCGCCGTGCCACCTGCAAACGCTGCCCTGCCTCGCGGGTAGCTGTTTCGGCCGAAGCTACAAATGATCAAAGGCATCCGGAGCTGCCCTTGATTTGTGAATCTCGTGGCTGATAGTCTGTCCAGATCAACAGGCCCGCCGGCCGACTCACCTCACATACGCCTGGATATCGGATGTCCATACGTACAGTACATCCCGAGCTGTCTGGCCTTCCTTTGATGCTTTGTCCAATGATGCGGCAAGGCAAGCCACTGTCGGTTGCGCCTCTCTGGACACAACCTCGCCGCCCCCTGAACGAGTCAATGTCCGCAGTTAATCCTCTGATGGCCCTTCCGTGGCCAGCTCACATATTCGTCGCAGCTTCTGGCTCAACAAGAAACAGGAGGCGGCACAGCGCCGATGCTGCCGCCGTGATTTCGCACAACACCTTGGCCTCAACCCTTGCGCAATCCTCGTTGGCTATTCGGCTTTCGAATCCAAATGAAATTTGCGGTCTGGACCCTGGCATCCCGTTCGATCAAAGACGCATTGCTGCGGCGCAGACGACCGTGGATGACCACTGTTGGCCAGTGCGGCCATCTCGTTGAAACCATTCCTCTGCAATGCTATTGCCGAAGGGATTCTCGTAAGCATGCGGCACGGCCAGCCTGCCGGCCTTGTTCCCACGTTCGACCTGCATGGACGTTGCAGCGCCCTGTCATTTCCGGGGCGCGACCAGGCCGTCCTCGAAGTTCGGTGTCGGTCAATCGGTCGAACCGCGAAGCCGGTGCGTCGTTCGGACGGGACGACTCCTGGAACGAAACAAGCAATGGAAAATGCCGTCGTGGTTGGAATGCGAGGCGGGGATCAGCACGACACCTTGGGATGTAGCTGCACGAGAAAGGGAGCCTAGCCTGCCTGCCACCGACGCCCATCCCACCGGCTCAACCTGTTGAATGCCAGACATCATTGCTTGCGTCGCAGGACGCAGCGACATCTTCGCGTTCGGTTCAACTCGCCGTGTGATTCAGAGCTCAACCATCTTGTCGAGTATGACATCGAAAAGCTACGGTCGTTGCGTGGTTGTGGGGTCTGTTCGTCGGTCTTCAACATGGCCCTTCCATATGCCGCCAGCTAATCATGCGATTGTCGGTATCAAAACCACCTCGTCTCACATGCGGAAGGCAACATAAGCAAACGGGGGAGGTCGAAATGAGGCTCCCGGTGGACGCATCGAGGCGTGAAGATGGATGCTACGTAAAGGAGTCCGCAGAGCCAATACGACGACTTCTCCCACCCCTGGACATGGAGCTGCCAAAGTAGGCGAGAAGACCGACGGTTACGGCAGTGGTGTTTTGAGTTTGAATGCGATCTGCGGGATCAGCAGCGTAAGCCAGAGAAGCCTGGAGTTGCAATCTACAGAGAGCGAGGTGATTACTGGCAAGGAGCAGTCAGGTGAGTCGCGTGCGCGAGCGGCGCGGCGCCCGCCAGCGTATCATCGGCTGTCAAATATTAAAAGGGGGGCGATGAGGGATCATGTGCAGTGTTTGACGGAGATGACCGGTGTTGGGTGTGAACAGGTGTGCTCCTGAGCTCCTCCCTCCGGAGCTTCTGAAACGAACCTGCATATTTGGGATGATCGCCTTGAGGGGTCGCGACTGGGGATGGATGCTGCAAGTTTGCGTTTGTTTGTGGGATGATTGGACGTGGAAATTACGTTATCCATGGGATTCGGCATCGTGAGGCCACGACCAGTCAGAGGCAACTATTTTCGGCGGGCTCGGAGGGAAATGTGGCTTCCTATGCTTATTGTAAACGTCTCAACGCGTGTGCCCGGTTTGACATGCGTGACGGGGTGTGGCGTCGGACGGAAGACTGTCTTTTTTTGTTTCTTTCCCCGACAGCGGTTTCCATCGCAGTGTCTCGAGTTGGCTTGACGTTCGTGCAGGGTCTTCTTGCTTCTTGTCGGGACCCGCGTGGCACGGTGGAGGGCGGGCGGGAAGAGAGACGAGTCGCTAATCTGGGACGGCATGAATCTAAGGGGTAGAATCTTTCCAGAAGGTCGCGCGTGTTCCCTTCACGTTCCACACGCACTCCGTGTCTTGGATTGGTCCAGCCCTGCGTGGGCGGCATGGCCGTCTGTTCGTGGCGGGGCGGCGCAAGCCATCACCACGCAGGAGCAGTTCGTCGACAGCCGTAGCGCGGAACGGATTGGAGAGCCTCGAGACCCCTTGAACCTGTCGTGTGTCGTGGGCACCGGGCACTGATGGCTTCATTGACAAGTGCGCAACGGGCCTGGCCGGGGGCCTCTATCTCCTTCTCTCTCTCTCTCTAGGAGGCTCAATCCAAATTCAATGGGGCGAAACTGCCAGGTGCCCCGAAGAAGACATTTCTTGCTTGACTAGCTCGACCCACGACTTGGAGTACGGCGGACCTCACCCCTAGAGTGGGATAGACGTCGGAGCATAACAACGGAGCAGAGCGGATTCGACTTAACGTGTAGATGGTTTTGACAGGAGATCCCAGGCAGAACAGAAAATAAAAATAAAAATAGGTGATAACTGCGGATATGGAGATTCCTGTCTACAGCACGGTTAGCTGGTGGATGCGGGAGGCGCGGCAGAACGGCAGAAGCAGGGTTTGGGAAGCGACAAGTGACGACAGGTGCAGCATCGCATTCGCCGCACGTGGCTGACAAGGATACCAATTGTGACTCGCTGCCAGCTGTGCCGTCTGTTTGATATAATCCTGAATCCGGCAGCACCAACGTAAGCCGCCCGTTTGCAGGGCAAATGCTGCAGAGCTTTGATTGTGGTTGTGGTTCAGCTGTTCCGGACGCACGAAGCCGCTGTTATACCGACGTGGGCTTCCATGTCTTCAAGGTTGACGATTCCCAGCGGTGTGTTCGCGTGCCCACAGTGGGCCGTGACGATGTAGCATGGCGCCGGTGCCGCGATTGTGATGTTGCTGGACGACCCATCGTGGGCGCCATGTTCCTAATCCCAGTGGCTTGATGTTGGCTCAGAACCGACTTGCCCAGTTGCCTCAGTGTGAGACGCCTCGAAAGCTACGCGAGCTATGATGACAGCCAAGAAGACTGAACGCTTTGTCTCGTACTGCT
Source organism: Colletotrichum musicola (assembly GCA_014235935.1). Taxonomy (NCBI): domain Eukaryota; kingdom Fungi; phylum Ascomycota; class Sordariomycetes; order Glomerellales; family Glomerellaceae; genus Colletotrichum; species Colletotrichum musicola. The sequence goes on along the minus strand of WIGM01000608.1, from coordinate 3,366 downwards.
GACACTGACAGCATCGAGATCTGTTGTCAAAGGGAGAGGCCACGGGACTGGAGCGTCCGTCGGGACGAGGACTCGGGCGGCGGCCAGGTGGTGGTCCGCTCCAGGCTCAAGGTGAGTCGGCGGCGGTTGACCTCGTGGCCGGGTGTGTTTTGGCTTCTTGATTTGGCATGCAATGCTTGCTGTACTGCGTTTGCCGTGAATCCTGACCGCGCCTTGCGGACTGGGACGAGAGACAATCCAGCTTCTTCCGATGGTGCGTCTAGAGAGGACTTGTTCGAGTTGAGCTTGCGTCTCTGGTTGATCAAGGCTGGGTGTTGATACCGAGAGTTGCAACAGTAGAAGCCCGCCCGTCGACTTTGCAGGCCGGAGAAGTTGCCGAGCCCAAGACGAAGTCTAGACGGCAAGAGCCCCGGCCAGTTGAAGCAACCGCAACTGGGCAACGCCAACTTCGGTCGTAGCTGCCAACCTATTACCGACTGCGTAGATGGGTACATAGTAGGCACCTAGGCAACTGCACGAGGCAACGTTCAGGGGTACCTGCCGATAATTACTTTACAGCACAGCGTACTATGTACGTGCTTAAGGCGGGGCCATGACACTGCAGCGCACGTCCCTCAGCCCATCGCAAATGAAGTGAGAACAGGACATACGGATACATCTGAGTACTTGCTGGTGTATCGGCCTTGCTCAGAGGTGCTTCAGTGTTCTTTAGTTATTACTGATACTCTCGTCTCAGTAGGCCCGAAAGCGCTATCCGGTTTGGCAGACACATCTATCCTGCTAATTTGCCCATTTTACGGGCATGCTCTGCCTACCGGGCATCCCGAATTGTTCTGCTCCCACAACCCGACAACGCCTAGAATCAGGGACTTTAGCATTGCGCACCTCTGGCAAGTACCCCAGCAGTGCCCGGAGCTCTGCTTGGACTTCCACAAATCCACATCTCGACCGGGCAACTTCCTTTTTGTCTTGTTTTGCTCTTCTTTGCTTATTTCACGTTGCTTCTGTTGCGTTGGGCCGAGGAGTTCCTCACTCGGCAGTCCACGCCGAAGGAACGCTTGAATCATGCAAAAGGACATTCGCGTTCGTCACGACGTCGACAACGAGGAAAGAAATGGCCCCATCGCGTGTTGCACGGCCTGGGCTCGTGCGAGTGAGCGTGTCTGTGTGTGGTAGCGGCGTACGGCTTCAAGCATGGCATTCTCGCAAGCACCTGCCGAATCCCAATTTACCACGACGAATTGCCCCTCCGGTCGCTTCCGGAAAGCTCGAAATCCATCGAACTACACTGCACTACCTCCACCAAAGCTCTGGATGACCGTCCCGTCCATACACAGCGTCGCTGCCTCGGAACGAGACGAGCAGGTACCTGACAGCGGCAACTCGACGCCTTGCCCGCTTTGGAAGACTTCTCGACCAGATCATCTCAAACCTGACGCCTCTTTGTCTCTGTACTCCGAAGCTTCACGCTCGTCCAGCGGCTGCTGTGCTGCTGCTGCATTCCGGGCCACTGCTGGCACGGCCACTGCTGCTTGGGCTCCCATTGCCTGGCATTGTTGGGTCGCGCTCTGCTCCGAGAAAATGCCTTCTTCTTCGGTCCTTTCCCTTGGGGTTTGATTCTTGGGGTTCTTCGCGCGTTCCCGAATCGTCTGGGGACAGGAGGCTAACCTTTACGGGAGACGCAGGGCTGCCGCAGACAGGCAACAGGAAAGAAGAAGACGCTCGACGACGACAGGGCTATCGACGCTATCTGCAGGTCAGGGATGTTGGGTTGGGTTGAAGTTGCTTTGCCATTTACTGGCATCACCCATCATTGAACAGCCCCCTGCCCCCAATTGGCGACGCTCGCATCCCTGCCTCATTGCACAAGCCTGTCGGTTCCCACCCTCGCTCCGACGCCCACTTCCATTTGCGCCCCCCCCGTCGCCTCTGCGGCCTGCCACACGCAAGCAACCCGCCGCCGACCTCCAAGACAACGTGGGAGGGCGGCAGCTTACCGCTCAACCCACTGAGGACCGCGAGCGATATTGCATCGCGTGGCGGCAGCAGGAACAAGCACGCGCTAGCCCGGCCAAACCTTACCTGGCCTACATTACCGACCGATCCTGCGTCCATCCCGACATCCCGCCAGACGACATGGAGGTATGGTAGCCTCGGCGCCGTCAACCAGCACAAGCAAGCACGGCTGGGGTGCCTATCGTGCATGGCAACGCGGAGAGAAGACGGAAGATGGACTGCTCCGCCGAACAGAACAGAGAATCCGACTTGAAGCCCAGTTCCGCCAACGCCAACGCCAATTCACCTTGGACGACGCCAAAGCCACCAGGCCGACCCAGCACGCCGTACTCCGTACCGCTCGCTACCCGACATGTCGACACTACTTGACTGCCTTGGGCCGCGGTGTGCTAAAGGGGGCACCGAAGCGTAGGGCGTGGTGGGAAGTGGCCGCTTGTCTCGGCTGCACCTGTGCAGTGCCAGTAACAGTGAATGCTCTCGAGGTACAACCGTCTGCCCAGTGCCCCCGGACCCCCAAAGTGCCAAAGGCCGACAACCAGAGTACCTGCCGGCGGGCTGGGTGCTTGTTTGCTTGCTTCCAGTTTGAGATGCTTGCCTTGCCCTAAGTTGACTGGTCTGGTCTGGTCTGGTCTGGCCTTGTCACTTTTCTGTCACCCCTGAGAATAGGTAGACGGAGGCGGGGTTGCCAGGCACACGAGCAGGTAGGTAGGTAGGTACCTGATGATAGAGAGAAGAGAGAGGAGATCAGAGAGGGAGAGAGGGAGGCGAATACCTAGCAATAATTCGGATACCGTTTCTCCTTTCCCTATCTTCTTTGCTGTCTGCCCGTCCGTCCAGCCCATTGCAGCAAAACAAGCAGCCTTGATCCCCCGAAACAGGGAAAAAGACAAAAGGTAGCACATCCCTTCTTCTTTCCGTTACCCTCGTCCTCTCCCCTCCGCTCTGTCCTGAGTCTGTTCTGCTGCCCTGTCCCGTCCGTCCTCTGACCACTCGGTCGCCGTCTTGTCCAGTCCAGTCCACCCCGTCCCGACCTGCCCTGGTCTGCCTGCCCTGGCCACCTGTACCTGTACCTGTGCCCTGTCCTGCCCTGTACGGAGTGGGAGTACTGTACGGTGTACCTACCGCTACCGCCTGTGGGCCTGCCTGCCTTCCCCCCCCAACCCGCCCGCCGCACCTCTCCTCCTCCTCTCCTTCTCTTTCTTTTCCGCCCTGTTCTTTGCTCGGACTCGCTGCTCTCGTCAGTGGCCTTCCTTTTTTCCTTTCTCTCGCTCTCGCCCCCCCCCCCCCCCCCCCCCCCCCCCCCCCCCCCCCCCCCCCCCCCCCCCCCCCCCCCCCCCCCCCCCCCCCCCC
>WIGM01000607.1:0-26775 GCA_014235935.1 Colletotrichum musicola | reverse complement strand
GGTCCGGCAGAAAGACGCTACGAGACAGAAATACATAATGGGATTCGGGCAAATCACCGCCCATACATTTCCACCTTGTAAGTGGTAGTGTAGTGTAGGTCCCGAGCTGCAAGATCCGAGTCGGCGGTACTCGGGCGGAACATCGGCTCCACCTGTTTCTGCAGCTCCGTCGCGGCCGTGTGCAATGATTACAGCTACTACTACGTAGCTGCTAGGTACGTGACAGGTGTCTAGGGACCGTCCGGCGTCTGGTCCATTGGTACGTGCCTAGGTGCCCAGTACATGCCCGAGCACGAGGGGTGCCGACACCGCCCCCCACCCATTTGGCGAAGTGGCTCCCATTACCAAATGGAAAACCCGATGATGGCCTCCTTGGGACTAGCGCGGCAACACCGATAACGTAACAGCTGGATTCTGCCGAGTCAGTCCTCGCGACCCTCCGGCTTTCCAGAGTTTGAGTGAAAGGAAAGTAGTAGCCGAGTAGCCTAGTACGTCTTGACTCTTCGATGCCATTTGCGACTTGCCAGTCACCATCATCAGTTGTGATTAATCGCATGTGCATCCACGAGCAGTAGGGTACCTAGTTATCCGCACTTGGGTACGGAGTACAGAGTCGGGTATTAGGTATGTCGCGCCAAGTCGCCACCGCTCCAGGGTCCTTGAAAAAAGCGGGCCCGGAACCTCCAAGACACTGGACCTCCTCCTCTCAAGCCTTGCCCTTGGCCCTAGCCAACGTCCCCACTACCCACTGCCCAGCGCATTGCCTGATGTAGGTACTTTACGGTGGTAGTACCTCCAATGGGGACGTAGGTATACTACTACAATGTCCTTCATTTTCTACTTCACCACCATCACCTCGTCGTAGTATTATCCTTTGACCTTTCCCCATGTTCGCCAGCTTACAAGATTCAGACGACAAACCATCAGAGACGGATGTCTCGGCCACGCCCGAAATACGTAAAGTGTGTTACAGGTTCATAGATTTCCATCAATCAAGCCCCGGAGTTGTGTTCTGCCTGCCAGCGGGCTTGCGATGAGAGACGCGAACAAGTGGCGAGCCCATAGTCCCACGGGCCACAAGTGCTATGGATAACGCCAGTCTCGTCAAAAACCCTCACAACGCCAGATCTGGTGGACCGGCTCCAGCTCCTGGTAACGCGGGGTTGCGGGGCACAGTACGGAGTATAGGTACCTAGATAGGTAGGTGCCATTAGTGTGCTACCTTTGTATCCGTACACCATATCCGCACACCACCACCCTCATTCCCGGCTTCGGCCTCCTGCGAATCATCGGCCCTGCTATTACCATAATCATTCACAACTGCCCGGCTCACGCTCGCCATCCTTGGTCTGCCGATAGGCCGCACCGCATAATAGGCCATAGATGATAGCGCATCCCATCCATGATCCATCTCATCCCACGACTGCCGCGCCGGTTCGCCTGCCGAAGACGTCCTGCCGCTCGCTTTGCCTTTGCCGTTCCTCAGTGCCTTTCTTGTGTGTATTAACTCCATAGTATCCGTAGTGTACATGATGAACTTGATAGTCTACATACCATGTACCATACATAATGTCGAAAATGACCGTCCCATACGGGAGACCCCCACAGATCCCTGCATCTCAGTCAGGTGTCGCCCGTCCAGTTTCTCCTCAGTCCTGAGTTTCAGTCCATACCGCCTCGCCTCAACAATCCGCAAGCCATATCCCTCCACCAGAAACGCATCCCTCCACCTCTCGGCGTTCGTGGGGGCAAGTGGTGCCCAAGCCTCGAGGTTCCTCAGGTGTAATGATGTGTCCCGCCGCATCGTGAACTCATCACGCACACCCATCGACCCCTAACCCGGCGGCTAACAGCCAAGAATACTAGCAGGGGATAGCCTCGCACAATTGCCTAGCTGCCTCTTACGTCATTGACCTGCTAATTCGGCCAGATTCACGATGCCTGCCCGGCGGCTCAATCGCTAGCGTCCCGGGGGCCGTCGGGCGGACCAAACAGCGTCTACCAAGTACGGCCTGGCTCTACCATTACCGATTCTTGCCAAGATGGACGTTGGGACAGCTTCTGCCATTTGCTCTCCCGGCAGCTCCCGCCCGGTGAAGAATCGCCCGAAGTTGTCCTGGCCCGGTCCGGACTCCGGGCGCTGCAATGCAGCCTGATTGCAGCCACGGTACACCTGGACTGGCAGGCAGGCAGGCAGCAGCCGCACGTGATGAAAATACCACTCACTCTTCGTTGTCCTTTTTCTATGTCCATTCACTCAATCTTTATCATGAAATTGCAAAAATGCCCCGTCGGAGGTTTTTTCCTGTCGACGCTTTTGGCCGACGACCAGACACCTCCCCATTGGTCATGGACATGGTCAACTCTACAGTTTGGGGAACGATAGATCAACACGCCTGCAATTTAGGATGACGGCGGAAAACTCAGTGTCACTACTTTTAATTCTTACTGGATCACAGGCCCGACCAACGCTAAAGCCAACCCAGACCGGTGAACGGCAACGTTCAAGACCACATACGTTTGGTTGATCTTAGGAAATGCGATTTGGTCACCGAATGCACTAGGTTCCAAGGGCCGGTTTCCTGGACGTTTTAACCGACGCAGCTCAGAGAGGGAGGGTCGTTCTGCTTGGCTGCCATGTCCTTGGGTTGTCCTCAATCCTCGCAGGATTCCTGTTACGAACGCCAAACTGCCTATGCACTGAGTTCGCCCTGGAAGGAAACCACATGTCGCTAATGCATGCTTTGGGCTCCTGCAACAGCAGACGCCACTGCTCACCGTTACCCATCCGTCCAAAATGTTGTTGAGAAAAGCCGGTAGCACCCTGGCCTCGTCCGTGATGGCACGCACCGACGCCGTTCCGGCTCCGCGGCCCCGGAACTGGGTGTCGGTGCACGAGAGTGCCAGGCCTGGGGACCGAGCCCGGGCAAATCCACCGGGCCGCCCGACCTCGCCGCAGTGTAGCAAACACCGGCGGGCCCGAGTCCCGACAGGCGGGGATCGCCCACGATATATTCCGTACTAGTAGTATTACTTATAACGAACGTTACTGTTGTAGTACACCATCAAACCATTAATCACGTTGGGCTCAGGCTCAATCTCTTGCACTAGCGCTCGGTCGGCGGGTGTGTAGTGGAAACGACGCGAGAAAAGTTGTGGTCCCGCGGAGATGTCCTTGAATGGGATTCGGGCAATCTCCCCATGAGATTCAGGACGGGACAAATTGACCGAGCTCGCCTCCGCGTCACAACAGAGATCCCCTCGCATACCACGAGCGACTTCGGAGCCGGACAATGCTTTGCGGACTTGGCCCCAACACCGGCAACCAGAAATGGCGGGCAACCCACACGCACGCACAGGGGTCGGTGTGAGTGATTAACGCGAGATTTCCCGAAATTTTCTCGTAAGGGAAATACCGGGATCGCCAGAGGATGGTGAGATTGTGGAAAAAAAGAGGTACATAGTGCAAGGTGTGTGAGGACGATGCGGCAACCGGCAAAACGCATACCATGTTGACATGGAGGTGATGTGAGGAGAAAAATCACTCACACGCGCAAAAGGACCCGAGGCACATCGCCTCCCAATGAGTCGTTGACGGCGCGGTCGAGTGGGCGGTAAGATGATTTCTTGGTTTCCCGACGGGAGCTCTGTAGTCTGTGCCCCTCCTTCCCTTCTTTTTTCTGCTGTTGTCGTTCGACGTTGCGTTGCGGCGCATCTCCTCTCTGGTACCTACCCGGAGTTGCGAGCCCGCTCCTAAGCGTTGCAAACCGTCGAGGTCCGACTCCGCATACGAAGTGATTCCATGCGCCGCTGGGCAGTGGCGGGGCGATGACGAGCTGTCACTGATACCGACTCGGTTGGTGCCGTTGCGAAGTGGCAAGGGGAATGACTGCAGGTGTTGAAGCGGTTTCGAGGACAAGGCTCAGACTTGAATGGTGACGATTGGGGGGTCAGGCTTGGCCATGCGAAGTGCGGCGGCTTTTGGTGATGATGAGACTTGCGAATGGCACGTGGTGTCTGAAAGGGGAAAGTGATCGTGTGACGAAGGGTGCGATCTTGGTAGCCACGGCATGAACGATTGGGAGGATGAGCATATCTCAGCCAAGTCTGAACTGAGTCTCCCGTGATGGCACTATAGCTTGGGACCATGTCTATGATTTCCGGGTTTCCTATGGCCTGCTTCGTGATAGTATTCTTCACCCAAGCGGGCAAGGCTGCCTCTTCTGTCCAGCAAGACTGCTGTGGCCATTGTCCCATCGGCGTGGACCCTTTGACGTCGGAACAGCTCTTGTGGGCCTTTCAAAGGTCCGAACAACGGACTTGAAGGATCGTCACAAGCAACTTGTTGTCCAAAGCATCGTCTCTCGGGCAACCATTCAACTTGGCCACTCATCTCGAGAAGCACTACGGCTTCTCCTTCTTATTGCTCGCTCATTCAATGAAGCCCTTCGTGTTCTTGCTTGCGACTCATTTACGGGGCGCTTCTTTGTCACCCGTCCGTAAGCGCTCCTGATCGAGAAGATGGGAGCGGAATAGAGCAACGAAAGAAAAAAATATGCGGAAATATCAGATATGACGCGAGAGTGTTGCCGGGGAAGTTGGAACCTTGGACATACATGAATCGTTTACAAAAAAAAACTGTTCATTGTAGAAACAGAAACGCATCTCTCGGCAGTTTTCCCACACGTTGGTTATCTCAGTAAAACCGTCCGTCGTTTCCCATCTTTCCGATGACCGGTTCTAGCAATAGAGGCAACACCTCCGCCGCGTCCCTACCAAAGGCAAAGTCTCCCGGCTTGACCTCGGCCATCTGCTTCTTGTCCTCCGCCTCAGGGTTGATAGTGCACACCCTCGCGCCGGCCTTGCGTGCCTTGAGGATGTAGCCGGCAGCAGGCCACACCTGGGCCGACGTGCCGATTACGAGCATCAAATCCACCTTCCCTTCGTCGATCCAGCTGTCAACGCCGTCCAGCATCTCCATGTCGAGGCTCTCGCCGAACCACACAACGCCCGGACGAAGCAGGCCGGTCTTGCAGGAGGGACAGTGAGGTAAGCTATCCTCTTCGATTTTGGAGAGCGTCTGGCTTGGATCCTCCAAGTCTTCTGAAGCGGAAGCGAGGGCTGGACAGAGAGGGTCTATCGTGTTGTTGCGTTCGACGTAGTCGCACTTCGGGTTGGCGCACTTGACGTCAAAGAGACTGCCGTGGAGTTTGCGGAGGGTTTCTGTCTTGTGGCCGGCACGCGGCGAGAGGTCTACTTTGTCTCAGCCAACTCAATGAAGTTTCCGTCCGATGCCCTCGCGGCAGGCTGAGGGCATGGCCACATCTGCCAGGGAAATCCCGAATCGGGACCTACCGTCAACGTTCTGCGTCAGGCACAAGAAGTCCGAGTTCTTTTCCGCCAAGGCTGCGAGGGCGTAGTGCGCAGGGTTCGGCTTCGCGGTGAGAGCCATGTGCCTACGGTACGAATAAAACAGCCATACCAGCCCGGGGTCGTCGCGGAATGCGCTCATCGTCGCTAGCGAGGTCACATCGTGGTTACGCCAGAGCCCGCCAACGCCGCGGAAGGTGGGCAGGCCGGACGATGCCGAAAGACCGGCACCGCAAAGAGCTAGGATTCGCTTGCTGGAGCGAAGGGCCTCGTGGAAGATCGCGATGTCGTTGTGCGGGGCCATGGCTGATACTCGATGCCAGCGACGGATGCGAATTGCACAAGTTGAGACCGGACACGGGTTGGCGATTGGCCGGGCAATTCTGATGCGGCACGGCGTGCATGTCTTACCTATATGTAAGTCGACGGAGGCAGCAGTCACCCGCCATCCGGTGCCGGCAGGCGAACGCGGGACTGATAATAGTAGGTGCCTAGCAGGCAGTGAGCCTCGTCCGAACAGTCTCGCCTCAGCGTACGTGAAATCCCCGGATTTTGTAATACCATGAGACCTCTCGTCAGTCGGCTTTTCATACACCCCGCATTCGACATCAACTTCACCAGTCCAGGGTAACGCCACACCGACATCGATTCACTACCTTAGCTAGCCCCAAAAACACGTTAAAGAGTCCTAACTAGAGTTCATTCCATTTCGTGAATTTTGAGCATGTCGCTCGGTGAGTTAAGATTGTTTCCTCTCCCTCTCTATATGTCTAAAAATATGTAACCAGTTCGCTATGCCCTCTATATGCACCCAATTCATGTCATCAACCTCGTCTATGTACAACACCGCGGGGAAGGGCCCGCAGATGAATCAACCCGTCGTCGCAACATCCCAACCTAGTTCTGGAGGACGTAGCGGTAGCGGGCCTTGCCGGCCTCGAGGTCGACAATGGCCTGGTTGGCCTCGCTCATGGGGCGCACCTGGATCCAGGGCTTGACGTTCTTCTCGGCGGCGAGCTCCCACATCTCGCGGATCTCGTGGGGAGAGCCGATCAAGGAGCCGGTAAACTTGACGCGGCGCATGACGAGGGGAGCAGGGGCGATGGTGTAGGCACCATCGTCGGGCATGCCAACCTGGACGAGAGAGCCGTCCAGCTTGATGAGGTTCAGGTAGTCCTGCATGGGGACCTTGGCGGAGGAGACGGTCGAGATGACGAGGTCAAACGTGTTGGCGTACTTCTTGGCCCAGTCGCCCTCCTCGGCGGTGGCAATGTAGTCGTCGGCGCCCATCTTCAGAACCTCGTCGCGCTTGTCAGCCTTGCGAGAGATACCGACGACCTGGTCGGCGCCCATGGCCTTGGCAAGCATGATGGCCATGTGACCGAGACCGCCGACACCGCTAATGGCGACCTTCTTGCCGGGGCCACAGCCGTGGTTCTTGAGCGGGGAGAAGACGGTCACACCACCGCAGAGCATGGGTGCGGCGTAAGCGGAGTCGAGGCCGTCGGGGATCTTGACGACGAAGTGAGAAGGGCAGCGGTGGTACCTGGCATGACCGCCCATGGCCTTGCCGCCGTTGTAGTGGAATGCGCCGTAGGTGTGGACGGACTTGGGGCAGTATTGCTCGTTCTTGGTGGCGCAAGGCTCGCAGTCACCCTGGCGGCCGAGGCAAGAATCGGACTGGGCGCCGACACCGACGCGGTCGCCGACCTTGATGTTGCCCTCGGCCTTGGAGCCAACGCGGACCGCGACACCGACAATCTCGTGGCCAACGCAGACGGGGTAAGGAGCAGGGCCCTGGCGGTGTTAGTGAGACTGTAGACCGGAGCAGAGCAGACGCCTGCAGGTGTTGGCGAGTATCAAACTTACCCATCCGGAACGCAGAACGTGGATGTCAGAGCCGCAGACACCGCTGTGGGTGATCTGGATGTCGACGTCGGTCTCCTCCCAAGGCTTGGGCTCGTACTCCTGCCAGACCATGTTGCCCTCGCTCGACTTCTCGTCGAGGCCAACCCAACCCTCAAACTTGTAATCGGTAGCGGCCATTGTAGTTGTGCGGTTGCTTGCTGTTGACGGTGGGATTTCGAAATGGAGAGATTGTCTCGTTCTGTGAAGGAGAGGCTCTTTGCGAAGGGGAAACGTGTTTGTTATGTGAAGAAGTGTGTCTGTACAAGGGCGATTCTTCTCCTTCCGAGGAGCGAGTTGCCCCGTCCTTTTAAAACCTCAAAGTCCCCATCATGAGAACAGCGTTAAGTCCTAAGCCCCATCGGCGAAGAGGCATTAACGCCGCCGTCGTCCAAGGGATGGGCAACTCGGTACGGAGAGACTGCGCAAGATACTGAGGCGGAAGAGAAAAAAATGCAACTTGGGTGGAGCCAAAGAGCGGGAACGATGCCGGGAGCACACCTACGACAGCAATCCACACGATAGCGAAGCGCGGCTTGATGCCGCGGTTCAGATGGAAGGTATTCTGCGGCAGGGCCGGTGGCCACTGGTGGCTGACCACCTTCAGGGGACAAGGCACAAGGCGTTTTGAAGAGCGGAACATTTCCAGAAGAACGTCAACCAAGATGAAGATTGGTCGCCATGATTCGCCGAGTCGAGGCCGGGCCCCATCGGCGTCGGTGGGCTCGTGGTCGTCTGGCAACTGGCTTAGAAATCTGGTTTCGGGCGGGATATGGCCCATGGGTGATGGGTATCCGTAGGGGGTCTTCGGGTTTGAGTCGTCCCTTCTCTGCCGTTACTCGGCCTTTCAGACGGCGTTAGGATCGCCGACGGGACGGGCAGATGCCGCGGGCGATAAGGGAAGCAGAGAGATCCAGGATTCCAGGGTGGTGTTGGCCGCCAGAGCCGAGCGATCACGGGATTTTGATGTCATCGACTCCAGTATTCTTCGGCACTTGGACGCCTTCGCATCGCAAGAGAGGGGCGGCAGGCGACTCGCATGGTATCGTGGCCGGTCTGTGGAAGAGTGGAAGTCTGGAAGAAGCTCGGTCCTGATTCTTGGTGCCCACTGCAAAGTTTGCTTAAAGGACAACACTGAAGCCTGCGACGTACATAACTAATGTACCTAAGTATCTACGTAGATGGTGTATTAGTGTAGGTACCAAGTACCACTGCGAGGTAGCGTGTATCGAAGCCGGAAGTGACGACTTTTGCCTCGTGCGGCTCACTGTCCCTTCGCCATGGAAGAGTGCGGGCTGTTCCGTGGCCAGCATTCCGCCGCTCAGAGGAAGTAACGAATGACGGGGGTTGAAAAACCTTCTGGAAACCTCGGTTGCTTTTTTCTCTCTCTTTTTTAGTGGGGATACACCTGGAACACTGGATTTTTTTTTCGTGTAGGGGCCACTTTAGCACGTCACCGCCGGCCCGCTTCCCGTCGGCCATTCCAGTTGTTGACTTCTCAGGTCGTTCATACTTCTGCCCAGTGTACGGATACCCGTCCATACCTAGGATGTGAGCTGTTCTTGCCTCTTTTCTTCCTTGTTTCAGCGCTGGGAGGTCCGCCGTGCATCTCCAGAAGTTCAGACGCCGGGCCTGGTTCGGTGAGAGCGTCCACCTACCATCCTTGCGCGACTGCCACAGACTCGCGATGCGTATACAATACACTCCGAGATAATGAGTCGTGTTTACTATTGAGCACGGCGCCGGATCCTCGGCCGTGACGTCAGGTCGATCGTCGGAGGCTGCGTCGGACTGAAAGTAACACAGACTCGCGAACGCCAACCATGCGCCGTACCTGCATTAAACTCCCGGAGCACAGCATCGGCCCCCACTGCAGGCCGGTCAAGAATCTTGGCCTTCCGTGACGCCGGGCATCATGGCGGCAGCGAGCGAATACAACCTCGGAGCCCATCGGGGCCTGCCCACTCCCGATCGAGAGCAGCCGGCCGGTCGATGGAGGGAGCCATCCATCTCCGGAGTTCGCCCATCGCTTTGCTCTCCATACTACCTGTATCCGTACTCCGTACTGTCCTACCTAGGTAGCCTAAGGTACGTAATAATAAGTGCACACCGTATCTAGTGTATTGACGGGCGGGCCTTTGCCGGCCGCGCGGGTCCAATTTCACGTCGGCCCGGGTTCGAACTGGGGGCCCTTGGGCCTACCGATTTGCCGGCAAGTCTGCACGGGGCGCAGATACTCGAAAGAGGCAATCTTGGCTGTTCTTGGTCGTCCGTCCCTCGCGCCCGAGGACCAGAGACATCCCGCCACAGGGCGACGTGTCGTCTACTGCCTTGGCTCAGGCGAGTTATATTAGACCCAAGACTTTTTTGCACCCTCCTCTCCTGCCCGCCAGTCGGAACATCTCTTCACAGTCGACGAAGGTGACCCAAAGCGCAGGGAGAAAATGGGCGGAAAATGCCTCGCCCGACTTGTGTACTTTCGCTAATGAGCAAAGTACCGTGCATGCGGCAACGTTGCCCCGCGGCCTCGTCTGCTGTTCTTTCGTTTCCAACACCAAAAGAAATAATCTGTGGAAATTAAAGTCCGAACAAGGTAGAGCCGAGAAAACCCCCTCCTTCCAGGTTCCCACCCGTCGGCCAACTCATTGATCCTTCGGCCTTCTCTTCCAACCGTGAGACGAGTTTGGTATTGGGCGAACCGCGTGCTCACATTGTTGGTGTGGAGCGCCTGGTGCGCCCCCGAACTCGAGACACTGAAGATTGCGTCCACTGTCTAAGCCAAGGTCGCCGTCGCTGTCAGTACCAACTCTTCCTGGTGCGAGTCACGACTCTCACCATCACCTTCACACAGCATCATCCGACTAGTCGAATCATCCCGTAAGTAGACCTCCATGGTCACGGACAAACTGTATCAAAAATATCTTTTTTGGCAACGAGTTCGACGTCCTGGAGGAGTCAACTGCTCTAAGGTATCATAATCCATCTGCGTCAAACACACCACAAGTCTAAGACCTTCCCTCCAGGTCCGAAACTGCGCGGTCCTCATGCTTACATGGTTGCCGTCGTCGTCGCGGACCTTTCTTCCTCCCCCAATAGCGAAAAAAAAACAAACATGTTGATATTGTGCTGTGCAATGCAAGACCGTCGCGGATCTGGTTTCCCATCCCCCCAAGGATGCAAGGAAAAGCCGCGGAGAGCGTGATCATTAAAAGTTCCAGATGGTGTCAACGTTGGCCCCGACTGATCGTCCGAAGTCGACCCGGTCTGTGTGAACCGTGGCCTTCTCGCGGGTGCTGCAGTCGCGATAATGAGCGTGGGAAAAGTCTGAAGAATTGTACAATCCGCTCTCCATCGACGGAATTATGCTGTAGGTTTCTTATGCGCGTGTACGGTCGTTGATCAGGGGTTCCGAGGGCGGACCTGCTTACAGCAGGAAGGTGAAGAAGAGGCCGGCGGCGCCGAGGGCGAGGTTGGCCTTGTTCATGTAGCCGGCTCCCGTCACGGTGGCAGGGGCGCCGGTGGTGGTGGAGGCACCGGTCTGGGATGCGCCGGTGGCGGCAGAGTCGGAGCCGGAGCCGGTGGCAGAGGACTCGGCGGAGCCGGTGGCGGTGGCCTCAGCGGAACCGCTGGCGGTGGCAGTGCCAGAGGCGACGGTGGTCAGGGTGGTCTTGGAGGAGTCGGCCTTGGAGGTGGTCTTGCTGGAGGAGGCGGAAGAGGGCTTGTCGTCGTCGCTGCTGGAGTCGGTCTTGACGATGATGGACTCCCAGCTGCCGGAGCGGTCGCCGTAGACGTACTCCTTGGCGCCAGTCTTGCCGCCCATGTAGTCGGTGATGGCGATGCTCTTGTAGTAGGCGTTGAAGGGGGCCTTGCTGAAGTCGGTGTAGCCACCGGCCCACTCGACGGTGCCCTTGGGGGCGTCCTTGCGGCCGGCAACCCAGGTTCCGATCTTGACCTCCATGGGGGTCTGGGGGAAGCGAGATCCGCCCTTGGCGTCGGCGTACTTGAGCTCACGGACGAGGTTGCCGTTGATCAGCCACTTGACGGACTCCTGGGTCCAGTCGATGGTGTAGGTGTGGAAGGTGTTGACGGGGTCGTCGACGGCGTGGTAGGCACCACGGTCGTAGGTGGTGGTATCGCCCTTACCGAAGTAGTTAGTCTGGACCTGGGCGTTGTCACTGCCGATCCACTCCCAGTCGATCTCGTCGAGGTCGTCAGACTGAAGGACAACAGAGGTGACGACACCCTGGCCGGGGGCGGCCTTCAGGACGACGTCGAGCTTTCCGAAGAAGATGTACTTCTTAGAGGCCATGGTGGGGGCCTCGGTCTCCTTGTTGATGCTGAAGAGGGCTCCCTGGTCCTCGAACTTGACGCTGGTGCCCTCGAGCTTGCGGAAGACACTGTCATCGTTGCCCTTGGTGAAGTCGATGTTGACCGACTTGCCCAGGGCAGGGTCGGCAGGGCAGTCTGAGAAAAGCAGTCAGCAACGAGGCCATAACGGGACGAGGGAGCAGGGAAATGTGAGCGGCGCATACCCTTCTTGGTAGGATCACAGGTGGTGAAGGTCTGCGCAGAGACCATGGTGGAGGCGGCAAGAGCCACGGTGGCAGCGGAGAAGATCTTGGAAAGCATTTTGGTTGTGATGAAGCTGTTCTCCTAAAGCAAGAGCGTGGAAGATGTTGAGAAAAGTTGTCGGGTGGCCGAAGGAGTTCGTAAGAGGGTGAGTTGTTGTATTAAAGGTTGGCCGTTGATCTGGACTACCTGAAAGGCTTGCGAGTGGCTTGTTGAGCGATAGTGTGGAAATGAATAAAAAAAAGAATCAAAGGCTATGTCGATTAACGAGAGACAAGCAAGTAAGCTGGAAGAGGTGCTCGTGGGGAAGCAGGGTAGAAGAGGTGAGGGAGAGGTGAGTGAGAGCGGCAGAGACACACACGATGGGGGCAGAGGTGGTTTTATTAGTCGTCCCATGCAAAATCAACAAGGCGAGGCACAGCCAGCAGGAAGCCAGGCTATGGCTATGGCAATAGTAGCTGCTCCTTCGACGACCTGGACTTACCCAAGTGAGGAGCACCAGACCAGATCCCAGCTCGTTCACCCCAGTCTTGGGGAGGGGGGAGATGGAGCTGGGCGAATCAATACGACCTCGTACCTTATTCAGGACCCTGCGGTGGCCATCCCGGCACACCCTCACCCTGGTGGCCCTGGGTCCTTTTGGTAGACCGTACTCCGTACTCCGTACCTTAGTGTAGGCTGAGTCGCAAGTTGCAACTGTCATCGGCCAAGCCTTTCAGTCCTGCACCATCGGCTACCCCTGGCCCCTTGGAGGCTTGGGGGCGTTCCCATGGCCCATCCACATTGGCACCTACATAGTACTAGTAGGTAGACACTAGGCAGCTATGAATACTAGTTGTAGGTGAGGTGCCTACATAGTGTGCCGCATACATCGGTAGCACCTTACTTGAGGCATGCTGGAAATGTATCCAGAGTGTAGGTAGTTATGAGGTGGTTGGACGGGGTGATGGGGAGGGCCGTTCACATTTCACGGCTCACAGGCCAACTGCGTGGGACGAACCGCACTGGTGCTGGGTGACCATGTGAGGGCGATGAGAGTGAGAGTTCTGAGTGAGAGTTGAGCGTGAGTGGCGGCAGGACAACAATTACCTTCGGCGGTACGTATGCACTGTCAGGTACCAGAAGGCCGCCCACCCCCCTGAACAAAGTATCCATCTGGGCTAATTTACTTTCTGGGTCACTGAGAGCCAATGAGAAGAACTGGATTCGACCACTTTGCCCAAATAAGAAAGGCCCCGGATCCAGTGGCGCTGCTTGCTTCTCGGCCGGGATCTCCTTTCCGCATGGAAGACAGACAGACGCCTGGTGGGCTGCTGCCACCATGATGGTCCACCACTGATGTGAGGGCGAACCAAATAGAAAGGGAAATAAAAAGAAAGGAAACAGAAGAAAGAAAGGAAGAAAGCAGGAGAGAGATGAGAACCATGCCTTGGGCTGATGGATCCTTGGGGCTGGCTGCAGGACATCCATGTCACGCTCTGGTACGTACCTATCCAAAAGTTCTTTTCCCTGAAAAGACCGCAGGAAGAGCTGACTACTGATGCTGATGCTGATGCTGATGCTAATTATGAAGCTGCTGATGGCAGCCAGCCACCTCTCGCGTCGACGAGGTACACTACCTACTATGTACACTACATCGTCTTGGTTAGAGTGGGCGATCATCTAATGGTTGACAGCACAGGACGTCGTGACGGGATGCCATCGCCATCGGGCCGCGGAATTCCGCCAGGTCTGGTGATCGTCCCTGGCGACGCTGCCGGATTCTCCAACCGCGCCGTTCCAATTGCATTCCAAACTTTCGCTGCCACGAGGCAGAACATTCTCCGTGTCGCCGGCGGGTAACGTCAACATGATGCCGGCGCCTCCTTTGTTTCCTTCTCCGGCATCTTGTCAGCACCGTGTTGCAGCCTGCCACCAGCCTGCGTTCTGCGTTCCCTGCCATTACTCAGGCTCTTGGGATGAGTATAACTCCGGCGCGTACGGATGAATACCGATGAGCCCAAGCAGCAGAGGTATGAAGCTCGCATCATCTGGGCACCGTGATGCATGCTTCTCTCCCCGGTTCCGTTACCTTATGACGGGATTGCTCAAGCTGTTCAATCTCCTCTCGTGTGGAGGGCGCCCGGAAGATGGTCAGAATAAGGGGGCACTGCAGCGACTGCCCTCTGAGAGTAGCCCCGAGTCCAAGACACAGGTGCAGGTCAGGTCACTGGCCACAGGGCACAAGGCATAAGAACGGCACCTATACTGGAACCAAACTAGGTAGTCGAGGTCGCAGGACCTGGGACGAGCACGGTGCAACTGGACTCGCGCGGGCGGCCGTCTTGTCTCGTCTCGTCTGGTCCTGAAGCATCGTGCAGTGAGCACCAGAGGGAGGGAGACCCCTGCGACGGATCCGTGACCCGTCCAAGTCTGTCTGTGCGGACGACTCATCAACCTGCAGTACTTGGTCGAGCGAGCCAATCACTTGTGACTCCTTGTTGCTCCTCCTGATCCTGTCCCGGAGCACTCCGTTGCCCCGATGGCGCGGTGTTGGCCGTGTCCCTCCCGCTGCGAGGCCAAACTCTCGTCCGTCCAGTGTCTGGGGATCCCCCCCTCCAAACCCCTGGACCCAAGGCGCCAATGTTCCCTCACGTCTTCCGGATCATTGGACGACTGCCACGTCAAGACCCTGCATTGGGTGTTGTGCTATGGTGTGGTGAGAGAGTGAGAGCGCGCGCGCATAATCCTCGAGTAAGCACGCTGCGCCTCCAGCGATGCAGGATGAGGGAGCAACTTCTGGGCAGCAATATCTTAGCATTCTCACCACCAAACGCGCCCCGGAGCCGCCGCCTGCCGGTTGGCACTTCCGTGATCTTGATCTTCACCCCCGGGGATGCTCATTCACCATGCAGAGATGCACCGAGACCCGCGGCCGCCGCCGGCCAACCAGGACCAACGTACGCACGTGTACCTATGTGGACTACACTACCTAGTAATGCCTAGGTACACAGCACACTACACGTGTACTACACTATGTAGTGTATGTAGTAGGTAGGGCTGCAGGGCGGCTGCTTCCCTCTTCTCTCGGAGTCGTCGAGTATATCATCAGGTTCACATTTGCAAGTACGGAGTACTATCTCGCCAGTCTCTGGGCTCTGCTAGTAGTAGTATTAACCGACGTGTCGAGCTTGAAACAGGAGCTCCTCCTCCCGGGTTGCCCTTGGTTTCTTCGTCGTCGCGATCCCAGACTGACTCCAGTCCGCGGTTCGAAACAGAGGCGGGCCCAGACAAGCCTGCCCAGGGCCCCAGTCACGGACTCGCGGTGCCACCAAGCCCCCTTTCCCACCGTCAATTTCTCTCTGCCTATCGATAATATGTCTCCCCTTCGTGCTATTCGCCCGCGGGACAACCGCCAACAAACACATTTTACTGCCCCTCGCCCTGGGCCTTGGCATGCGCTAAATCGTGTGCTGTAAGGCAAGTGTACTATGTAAGTCACTACTTACCTCCCCGCAAAGCTATTCGGCTCGACACAAATTCAAATCAACCCCCCCTTTCGTCTTAGCCTCTCCTAACGGCGTGCCGACGCCCCGAATTACTATGGCAATACTCCAGAGATCTTCGTAATTCTCCGCTGGTCGGCGGCAGGCCACGGGCCACGGACCAAGGGCCAAGCAAGGCCCAAGGCCCGACACGGGGCCTCCGTCCATCACGAGGTATTTCCAACACGAACTGAAAGCCAGGCGAGATATGGATGGCTCTTGGCTATTCTTTCGGTTGAGTCTGGGCTGAGGCATGTGACCTCGGCCTCGGTACCGGCGAGTAGCACACTATGCATCCGTGTGTGTGATGTATATCCGTAACTGAGGGAAAAAACAAAAAGGGGGGGCGGCTCGGCGTGGCGAGTGGAAGACGGCGTGAGGGTTCGGCATCTCGGGCTGTTTTCTTGTTTGCAGCCAGCGCCTCGAGAGATGTCGGCCCTTGTAACTTGTCGCAGGCCCGATCTCTGCGCTGCGGTCGAGACACAGCAGTGCAGTATCCGTACTCCCCTCGTATCCAGCTCGCCGGGTCACCTAGTGTTTGCCCTCCGCTGTCAGAAGGTGGCTGCGCAGGGCAACAATAGGCTGTGGCCTCTGCTCTTCATCTGCCCGGGCCTCCCGCGCGATGTGAGGTACCAACAAGTATGGGTGTGGATCGTGACGTGACCTCAGCCCTCAAGTTGGAGTGCCTTGTTGACAGTTGTTGGGCTTGGAGAGCTCCCGACTCCCGTCGGCTCTTTGCCTTGCTCAAAACGCGACGAGACAGGCCGACCCTGGCTCCGAAACGTCACACAGCCCACCCGTCGCTTCTCCGTCTTGCCACGGCTGCGAGAGTGATGGATCGCTTTATGTCACGCCGAGTCGCACCGCTAGGGAACTCCTTGTCGTCAATTGATGTTCCCTTTTCACGGCGCCCTACACTAGAGTGCTGGAGAATTCGGGATCGGTCTCCCAACGCCCTGTGCGGAGGAGGCGGACGGCGCATGGCTTGCGCCCGGAACCAGGGCATTGGCGCTGGTATCACAGCATGTTGAAGGCTGAGAACGGCCTGCAGGATCAATGGAAAGTCTGGGGTTGGAACTTGGGAGACAAGCAGCGGCGGGATGCTTCCAGGTTGGATCCATCGACTCATATCCGTACGTAGTAAGTAATCACTACATACGTAGTAGTAGTTGATCGCTGGTCACTGCCAACAGTGTACTCTGTAGTGGGTACCCAAGGTTGAAGGAGCAAGATTGTTTTAGAAAGAAAGAAAAAAAATCTGCCGGAAAAAAAGGTACCGTTAGCGCCGGTGGCTTCTCTAAAATTAACTCACGCCAGGACGAAGCCGCACCGCCCGCCCGTATTTTTACTGTCCGTTGTCAACGAACCCACTGGCTCCAAACCTGGCGGGGAGCGTCTGCCATGTGACCCCTTGGGCCTTCGCTAATCTCGACAGAAACTTCATGAACACGAACCCTCGTCATGCCCATCAGCCTTATGACTGAGTTTACGACGGACGGCTTCGATGTCGGATCTGAGGCGAACCACGGGCCACGGCGTCTCCGGCCGATTCCCCACTGGCGCGCGGGTCGACAGGCGTCCATCTTGACTCTTGCTGACGATCCGACCGACTCCAGTCCTTTTCTTTGCCTTTTTTTGTTCGGGCCGCCGACCCTAGCAATCCCGTCAATCACCCTGTCTCCATTCGTATTTCTGCTTACAGATACCCCAAGTATGAAGTGTATACAGTGTAGCCGCTGACACGGCCCATAGTAGGTCTGATCCTTCCATGCTCTAAGCAGCAGGCAAACATCGGAGGATTTCCCGTGCCGCTTCCACCAGGAATCAGCTTGCAGCTCCAAAGCGCCAGTGGTTCACGAGCGTTGGTGCATTTTCCAACTTCCAGCCGTGCTAACTAACGTGTAGGAAGTCCTCATCCGTGAGTCTTGGCATTTGCATCCGTGGTCAACGCTTTGGTTGTTTGCCGTCTGATGTTTGCCCTCGGTCGTTGGCACTATCCGATTGCTCAAGCTTTTCAGGCCTGAACTCAGCCTGCGCCTTGGTCTGTGAGAGGATGAAGCTCTCGCCGGTGTCTTCGAAGCCGCCCTCCCAATAACGCTTTCTCGACAGAAGTTTATCTTTGTCCTATCGCTGGCTCCATCAAACGATCCTCTCCAGGCACCTTTGCGAATCCCACGAGGAAGATTGCCTCTCAAGCCAGGGGCGCGGTTGCCGCGCAGGCCCCAACGCGAACCATGCCCACGGCTGGCCGTTTCTTTCCATTCTTACTGCCCCCGGCTTTATGTCGTACCACGAACTACCCCGGAAGCCACGCCGCCAGAGTTGTACAAGGCAAAGGCAGATTTGAGGCCTGCAGATTGTAGCGTCATCGCCAATGCGTGCGGCTGACAGCCCTTCGACTACCTACCATGTAGCCCCGGCGGTCGTCGACCATCCAATGATGGTCAATGTATCTTGCTTTCCGTGCAGCAAGGGCGTTGCAAACCCTAAGACCGCAGCCACCTATCCGACGCCCTCTCGGCGGCTCCACGATACTCTTTATCCTTCCTGTTCTCTTTTGGTTCATCAGGCTCGCCGCTGAAGAATACTCGATCCATTATCCGAGCGTACTTGCGAGGAGCCCGGTTTGGTATGTAGATCTGATTGAGCTGGGATCATCAACAGCCTCTTGGGTTTCCTGTGACAAATTTGCGTCTTCTCGCCAGGTAGAATTGAGAGGTTGAATGGTTACTTTCGTAGAGTCATCGAAGATAATCTTCTTTCCGCCCAGCTCATTTCCCTCTCGTCTAGGTCGGATCTCAACTTGCCTCGTCCAGATCGTACGGCATGTACGACAACTACAGGGGAATGACTCGGCATCACCATAAACCAGAAGCGGATGTTCAAAGTCACAACACTAATAGAGGCTTTTGGGAGGAGGGCAAGTGGTGGAGGCTTGGATTGACCACGCAGATCTTAGTCCCGGCCCTTTCTGGCCACAAGGAAGTGATACTTTAGCTGCCCTTCTGGCCTAAAGCCTCTATGTATATAGTGAGAACCAGCATTATCTAACTCAACCCAAAGGGGCAGGAAGCAGCAAACAATAGGAAGGGCCATCTGCATTTCCAAGACACGTTCTGTGAGCTGAACCAGATTGTCTTCGAAGACAGACGTATTTCTCACCTCCACATGGGCCTTTCCTTGGCACCTTTTTCTGCTTGTGTCCGCAGACGTCTTCGTATTGCCCCAAGCCCGCTCTGCCCAGCATATCGGTCCCGCCTGCCGGAGCCGAGTGTGGAGACTGTTCCGGGCCGAACGCGGAACACCAACTACCCCGCATCGCCCCGGCCAGCTCATTGCGTCGGATTGTTCTTCAGTTCGTACAACAGGCTGATATGCAACACCTGGAGGTGCCGTTCGGCGGTGAAACCGAGCCGCCCCTACCCCTACACGTATTTCCGCCACCCATGATCTCACCACCTCTTCGGCCGCCGCACTTGCAAACTGTCGTCTTCCTCCACGGCCGTGGCTCCAGCGCTCGCATCTTCGCGCCTCCTTTCCTCTCAGCTCCCATCGCAGCGGCGGAAGGACCAGGGGAGAAGGTCAGTTCTCTGAGAGAAGCCCTTCCGCATGCTCGTTTTGTCTTTCCCACGGCGGCGCGGTCGCGGGCCACCGTTTACAGACGGACCATCATCAACCAGTGGTACGACGGCAGCGGGGACTGGGAGGAAACTGTCCTGGGCCACGCCAAGGAGACGGTAGAGTTTGTGCATGAACTACTCAGGGAAGAGGCATCTCTCGTCGGCGGTGCAGACAGGGTCGTGCTCGGAGGATTTAGCCAGGGTTGCGCCGCTGCCCTTGTGTGCCTGTTGCTCTGGGAGGGAGACCCTCTCGGTGGTTTTGTTGGCATGTGTGGTATGCTACCCATGTGCGGCGACCTGGCCAACATCTTCAAGGAGGCAGACCAGGTTCGCAGTGACGAACTGGGCGGTCCCAAGGCAGATATCGGCGACAATAGCTTTGGTCTGGTTCTGGACGAGGACCATGACCCTTTCGACCGCGATGGATCCCAATCATCGGCCAGCCCCCTTTCGCAGGGTCTCAACCTTTTCAGAGACGAGATGGAGATTGAAGAACCCACGGCCGGCTCAGAAGCCCCGTTTCGAAGGACTCCGGTGTTTCTCGGCCACGGCATCGAGGACGACAGGGTTTTGATTACGCATGGTCGGGCCGCTTCACGAACCTTGAGAATGATGGGATGCAACGTAGAGTTTCGAAGCTATGATGGACTGAGCCACTGGTATTCAGAGAATATGCTGAGGCACATCCTACGTTTCCTGGGTGGAAAGGTATCCGTCTTCGGATGCTCTTAACTCTGGCAGGTTTCAAGTCAGTGACCACAGAAAGGGACAAAGACAGGACCATTCAACTTCATGAAAACAAAAAAGACGGCATAACATGGCTTTATGCAGATACAATGATAACACCCACTGTATCGCGGCTAAGTAGAGTTTCTGAGAGAAGACTATTTAAAACGTCTGGTATGATATCCGCAGTGCTGACGTCTGCGTCCGTGTGAGCTGCTCTTGGTTGTCATGGCTTCAGGACAGTGAAAGTCACCCAGGTGTCCAATTCTGCAGAAACAAACTCTGGGGCCATATGCAGTTTGCAACAAAACATTCAGATAAAGCTCATCTCGTAAATCGGTTCGACATGTGGATAAATAACTACAACTTACAATTAAGATTTGCGGACGAGGTCCTTCCATCCAATCGCACTATATCCAGCCCAGGGAAGACTGCTTTCTTACACACACAACTCTACAAAGTTGATCTCTTCTTAAACCCAAGTAATTGTACTATTAGACGTTACTTATCTACATATTTGGCATCATATGGGCCTAGCGAGTTCTGTTTTGAGATCCTCCTGGCTATTTGGACGTGCGCATGTAAGCGAAGAGTGCCGTTGACCCAAACGTTGCCGACATGATATGTAGTCGAACTGTCTCTAAACCCATGTCAACAACTCAGAAATAAAATAGATATTCATGAATACGCATGGGGAATTTTCAACTGGACGCTTTCCCGTCTTGTGGGAATACGTATGAACCTATGAGGGGTCAACTCCGACAACGCTCCGCCACCCGATACTTTTGGAGATCACATGTGACCTCTTTAAAAACACCAGAGTGTGACGCCCGCACAGTGCTGGGTAAGCTATGGGACTGTCCTCACAAGAGACGTCGTCAAAATAGGGTAGATCGAGGCATAATTGCTGGTCATTTCTCCCGGGGTCGCCAGCAACCCCTGGACTCTGACTGCAGGCCTCCGGCAGCTGGTACACTTGGTGAGATGCGGGTGAGAGACAATGAGCGACATCCACAGCTTACCGTCCCTGGCAATCGGGGTGGACAAAAGTGTAAAAGACAGAGCTTTCTTGGCAAGGCCGTCTCTTGTCGTTTCCTCTCGAACGGCCGGAAGGGCCCGTGGGGCGTGGGGGGTCAGCGAGACCGCGGTCAGCCGTGGGATTGAAGAAGACTAGCAGGGCTTGTGTGGAGGACTAACCTGGAAGTTAAAAGATAATCTCCCTGTGGGTTTAGCTGTTCATCCAGTCAGTTCTGTATGCGGGAGGAGGTGTCGCCGGGGGAAATGTCTCTAGGCGGTGTGAGGTTGTTGTTCGGCATGGCGCCTAGAGTTGTGGAGATGGTAAGATGGACACCACGGAAGTAACAACGACGAGGAAAATCTGCACTATCTCACGTCTAGTCAGAGCCGAGGGTCTGACTTTAGCGGAAACTAGTAAAATAGTCAGAGAACCGAGTGGCTTTCCCGAACAGCAAAGCATACGTCTTCCCATGAAACCATAATCCCCATGCCAAGTCGCGTAGCTACGTCTTAACTCCAGACGAATAGCTGTTTTGCCGGTCACTTCTGTCAGAATACGAGCCGTACCGAAAGGGCGTTCCTATATGGCGGTATAGATGGAAAGCTCGACCCGCGTCCTGCTTCAGGCCATAAAAAATCTGCCGAATGTAAGCGGGCATCCCCTTCCTCTGCCGATTCGTTTTCGGTGTCATCACCAAACGATGTCCAACCCTGCTGAGAGGTCGAGGCACTGTCCATCTGCAGACAAGAGAAAACAACGGTAGCCCCCAAGGAGACAACAACACGCTGCCTTGGGCTGAGCACCATTCAATATCACTGGGTTGTTTGGCCTAGAAAAAACAATACTGTATCTCACGATGTGCAACAGCCACGTATTGAGTGATCGGGAACATAAGTGGTTCGGCATCGGACGGCTTAAGGACCCGCGCTTTAGGTCAAGTGTTCCGGGCTAATAGAGTCTTGCCTGACGCCTCGGCCAAGGGACATTAAAGCCCGAAAGGGGGACTCTAGTGATTTCTATTGTATTCGCCAAGAAGTGCCGC
Source organism: Colletotrichum musicola (assembly GCA_014235935.1). Classification (NCBI taxonomy): domain Eukaryota; kingdom Fungi; phylum Ascomycota; class Sordariomycetes; order Glomerellales; family Glomerellaceae; genus Colletotrichum; species Colletotrichum musicola. The sequence goes on along the minus strand of WIGM01000607.1, from coordinate 5,001 downwards.
TCGAGTTTCACGAAACGATCCACGTGAGGGCGCTGCTGCCGACGTCAGGCTCCTGGACCAGCGACGCAGGGTGTCCCGCCCCCGGATTTTCGTGAAGGCTGCAGACGTGGCACAGATGTCCAGGTGTTGATCGTTGGAGGATGTCGACCCTTACCAAGGCAATGGTAATCAAGGCCCAACGTGTGGATATTGGGGTGCACGGCAGGTTCGGAACTCCCTCTCATCGGCGCCCAATGACGGTTGGAGTGGCTAGCTCGCTTGACCATGAGCAAGACAAAATCTGTGGGTTGGAGGAATGAGGCCAGAATCCCTTGGTCGCGGGTGTTTCTCCGTCAATCACGAGTGCGTGGACGACGAAACAACCGGGTCGATGGAGGCACGATTCTGCGGCTGAAGAATCGGTCTTGTCAATGAGGTTGGAACGGCACGCGGTTGGGCGCAGGGCTGTGGTATCGAGTGCGGGGGGGCCGGTCGTCCGTTTTTAAGAGTCACGGTGACGAAGAGGTGGCAAGGTGCCGCTATCCGACGCACGCTTGACGCAGCCGGCGATGAATGCGGAAAAGTCGGGCGGGATGGCTGCGAGATGCGCAAGAGCGCTTGAAGTAGGATGAACTTCCACACCGTTCGGGCGGAGTAGTGCTGCCTGCAGCAATACGGAGAGGTCAGCAGACAGTTCCAACTATTTCCGAGCAAGCCAACAAGAGGGCGGACAGGCTCAGCGGGGATCGTTGATGGTCGGGTTTTGGGTGAGGAGACAAACACTGTGAGAGGCCGTATCAACTGGGACTGTCGATCCTCTGTTGAGGTTAGAGCCAAGCGGGCTTTGGGCACGCCCGCAGTCCTGTGCCTTGTGCCTGCTACCTCCCCAAGTCACGAGGTCGCGATGTCGGATTTGGAGGATTGCATGCTCGCCAGCCGTCAGCCTGCAGGAGATGACGGGACAGTGACCAAAAAAAAGACCGATAGGCTGGGATTTGGGGCGGAAGAGGGCCTCTGGGCGTGAGCTTGAAGGTGAAGAAGGGTCTTGAAGGCCCTGGCGCGGACCTCACTTTTCGGAGTTGCAGTTGAAGTTGAAGGGTTCATGTTCTTCAAGACCTTCACTGAGGCGGTGACAGGGAGGACCTTACTAACTTGGGACTCATTCTGTTAGCGTGGGGGCCAGGTCTTCGGATGGAAGCTAATACGTACCTAGATACCTGGGTTGGTGTGTTGATGCTGCACAAACTGACTTGCATCTCCATATTGTGTGCCTATAAAGAAGGTAAGCGGGACTTCTCTTGGCCGAGGCCGAGTAGCCGTCGATGGACGTCGACGTTGACAGCGCCTCTCCGTCGCCGACATGTGCATTCATCACAGCATGCCTCGTGGTTGTCATCGCATGGCTGAACCTTGCCCCGGCCCCTGGACTGGAGACTGGGGCTCGGCATCCCTCCACTGCACGTCAGCGAATGGGACAGCCTGCGTTTTCTCAATGAGGCAGAAGAGGGAGGAAGCAGTGGGGATTCTTGACCTGCCGGTACGGATTCGGAATTTCTCTCGCCTGGGCGGCCATTTATTGTATTGTGCATGTGCTGCGCTGCGGGAGGAATCATCGTTGCTATTGCATCCGCTGCCTTGCGAACTCTCGGAGAAATCCTTGCTTTCGCGTCACCTGGCCTCCTCCACGCGTAAAATCAGTAAAGGTAAAGACTTCGTGGCACCGGTCTCTCCGGTGCGCTGTCGCCCACCTCAGCAATTGGCTGCAGGACGCCGAACCTGCCCGTTGAAGCGACAGTGCAGCTGGAGGTCTACGAATATGCAGTGTGAGTCCCATTATTGGCCAGGAGAGAAACTTAGCATGTTACCGTAAGTTTTTATTTATTTTTCTTTCCCCTCCATGTCTTGACGCCGACTGACGTCGACGGAAAAAGCACACACCTGACACACTATCAAGGCACGAACGGTCTCTTTGCAGCACTCGGTCTTACATCGAGGCCAACTCTTCGTTGGTCGACAGCAGTATCCGGGCTTGGCTGACCGCAACTAAGGTATGCATCGACGTGGTCCCGTCTGATATGCAGCTCATCTCGCCTCCAGCCGTTCGACGTCCAGACCCCCCGACGAGGCCGGCCGCGCCTCATACGAGGCATGACGACGCGGCAACTCCGCCTGAACGGAGAGAACCCGAGACTCTAAGAGCATGCAAGCTTCCGAAATATCATCCGCCACCGCCAGATCTCACTTCAGCACCAAGACCAAGGGCCGGCGGAATCTCCTGCGGGCCAACGCAACCGGTGTTGATCGTAGACCGGGTTTGGTGGGAGTGCTAAACCCCCACACCCTGTAATTAGATGCATAGCTCTCGACCCCAGCCTGTTCACATTCTGGTCTGATTCGGTCTGGTAGGCGTTGCATCCTGAACGTCCGCTTCCCGACCATCGCATCGCACTACACTCCTACCTGGGAGACGAACAAGTCCACCGCATGGGCTAGCCATCGTCCCGCCACGAACATTGCGCACTGTGTCGCGGCACCCTGGTCCAGACAGACGTAGACGTTCCAGCTGCCCGTACCTGCTTGTACGTACGTGGAAGTTGGCCAAGGCCTCATTGGACCCCATTTGTCCAAGTTGAGGGACGCTGCGCTGCGTTGGCGCACAGGAAGAGCCATCGTGGACCATGAGGCATCTCTGAAGCACCCAGGTTGACTCGCTCTACCTCCTACATTGCATCGAGGACATATGAGGACCGTCACCCTTCCCATCCTTTGCCTATTCCATGATAAAAGGGTAGTCCTTCCCGCCGACTCCATACCAGTCTTTGCTTGGCACAACTGTCAACAGACACATATCCTTCCATTCCAATCTTCCGCATGTTTGTCGAGGTGGACTACACAGGCTTCACATCAACCTGATAGTCTTTTGTCATACCGTACGTATCATTCGGCTCGGCTCTGCACGTCTAGCGCGCGTTGCTCAGCCTCGCTCCCGTCGTCTGCCGTCATACCCCAGGCAAGCCAATACTTGCACAGTTCCTTGGGTCTAAGATGGCTCCTCACAACGATGCGTACTCGCCTGCAGGCAGTTTCATTACCGGCTTCAACAAGATACCAACCCCCACAACCACCTCATCCAATCTTGATTTGGTAATCCTGGCTCCTGCTGAGCCGCATTCCCCTTTGAGCAGCTCTTACGACAGTGCCTCGCTTGGAGCGGATCTCCATGAGAACCGGCCGCTAGTCCCGGGAGTCTACGTACCAACCATGTGCTTCTTCGAGCCCGGTACCGAGAACGTGGACACCGTGACCATCGCCCGCCATGCGATACGACTGGCACAGGCTGGTGTTGCTGGCTTGGCCACGCAGGGGTCGAACGGCGAGGCGGTTCATCTTACCCACACCGAACGCCAGGTCGTCACCGCCACAACTCGACAGGCCCTCAATGACGCTGGCTTCCCAAAGATGCCCATTATTGTAGGGTGCGGAAGTCAGAGCACCCGCGAGACCATCCAGTACTGCAGCGAGGCTTGGGCAGCCGGGGGCGATTACGCTCTCGTTCTGCCGCCGTCCTATTACTCTAGCCTCTTCGCGCCGTCTTCAGAAACCGTCTTGGAGTACTTCCGCGCAGTTGCTGATTCCTCCCCAATCCCGCTCGTCATATACAACTTCCCCGGGGCCGTGGGCGGACTGGACCTGTCTTCCGACGTCATCGTCGAGTTATCTCGGCATCCCAACATCAGGGGCGTCAAGCTGACATGTGGAAACACGGGCAAACTCAATCGCGTTGCGGCTGCCACGAAGAAATTGGCGAAGAACCCCAGAGCCGACGTGCCCGAGTTTCTCGTCTTGGCCGGCTCTGCTGATTTCTCTATTCAGTCCCTGGTGGCTGGAGGGCACGGCATCCTTGCAGGGCTTGCCAATATTGCTCCCAAGGCTTGCATCAAGACGATGGAGCTCTTTCAACAAGGAAAACATCGGGAGGCACAGGAAATACAAGAGACGGTCTCACAGGGCGACTGGACCGCTATTCAGGGGGGGGTCGTCGGTGTCAAGGCCGGCCTCCAGGCTTGGTTGGGTTACGGAGGCGTTGCACGGAGCCCGCTGCCGAAGCCGACGCGAGAGCAGACCGAGAAGTGGAAAGAGGGTTTCCGAGATCTTTTCATGCTTGAGAAGTCACTATGAGCGGGGGGCGGCATGTTCACTCTACCCTGACCGAGCATGATACGATAGTTGCGTCGAAGCCCATTGAGATCACCTGAGGTCACTTGTGGGACTCTGAACTGACCGAGTGGCATCTTCTATTAAAGGTGCAGATGTTTTGAATTCCATGCTTTTCTTGCGTTCCCTACCGTTGGAAGTTTTCGTTGGGGCTCCAGCAAGTGGCAGATGACCGCTCTGCTGCAGGAGTTGTGTGTGGTTACGATGGATGATCCCAAATGCATGCATGGCCCGAAAAGCTGTTATTGTTATCTTCAACCCATGATTAATAACTATTTAGAAAAAAAGAAATTCAGCTGTTTTAAGTACCATCAGCCTGCGATCTGAAGAAACAATGATGCAGAGAACTTGGTACTTACCTGCTGTAGACGAGAAGCCTACCTGCACCCATGTGTTCCGCCACGTCAATAATTTTGTACACGAAGTTTCTTGTGATGGGCGGCATCATCTGTGAATGACGGCATCATAATCGCCTCGGCCGATGTCTTTCTATCTCAAGCCTACAAATCGTACTTGTACTGCGACTTTCCAGATCGGTCTCGAGAGCGGTGAGCAGACCGGGGACTGAGGGATGCATCGACCGATGGTTGCGTACGAATGGTCCGGACGGCTACCTGCAGTCCCTAGCAGCAGTAATGCATAAGAAGCTCTTCGTAGTTTTCAGCGTTTCACGGACAGACCTTGTGGTCAATTTTTGGCCGCGGAAGCTGTGAAATGACGCCAAGAGGGGATATGGGTTGCCTATGCTACGGACCAGCTGGTCGGAGGGGATCACAAAACAATCCAGCATCTGACCGCTCGTGTGTC
>WIGM01000606.1:0-26779 GCA_014235935.1 Colletotrichum musicola | reverse complement strand
CGGCTTAATAATTGTGCTTGAGCACCTGCTTCAGCACTGCAATCTCCTTCTCGTACTGCGTAATCTTGACCTGGCTGCTCTGGAGCTTGTCGAGCAAGTACGACACGCGGGCGCCCGTCTGCGCCGGCTGCTTAGGCAGGCTGCCCAGAAGCGCCAGCTCGCTTTCGACCTTTTCGATGGTCTTGACCTCGACCTTGCCCAACTCCTTCAACAGCGCAAGGTCCATCTTCGCTTTGAGGACACGGTCCTCGAGGAGCATACTGAATGCCGCCTGGTACATGGGCTTGCCGGGGCGGATGGTTTGCGGGCGGCCGTTATACGTCTCGACGGTGATAAGATCGGCGTTGGTGAGGCCCTCGAGAGCAGACTCGCCATTGGCAGCGCCCGGGGTCGTTGAGGATGCAAATGTGTCGGAAAGAAGAACCTCGTTGTAGCGGAGGGTGTCGTGCGAGGCAAGTGCCCTGATCAAGTACCAAGCCTGTTCGGTGGACCACTTCTTGCCCTCGATCGTATCCTTTCCGCCCAGAAGATACATCTTGACGATCTCTGTAGCACTCTGGTTGATGATGTCTTCGACAGCCCGTTGGGGACTTTGGCTTCCCTTGAGGCGTCGGGCAAGGTTCTCGAGGTCAGTCAGACGGCCGCCCAGGATGCCGATCGCGGCATCGAGCTCAGAAAGGTCGGGCTTGATTTCCGGTTCAGCTGTCTTTTTTCCCTCTCCCTCCTGATGCGCGTCCTTCGAGTGCTCGCGGACCTTCTCCAGCTCATCCTCTTCCAGGCGGCTGATGACGAACTTCTTGGCGACGTCGGGCGAGAGGTCTCCCAGCGCAGCGTGTCGGAAAACGCGGTCCGGCATAGCCTTCGAAAGGGACTTGGAGTAGGCGGTGTCGTCCGTCAGGAAGATGACGTGGGCAACATTATTCTGAACCATAGCGGCGGCCCACTCAGCAACCTTGTCGTATACGATACTAGATTCATTCTTGTGCAGGAAGTTATCGATGACAACTACTGCCCGCTTGTCGGGATGCGCCTCCAGATAGGCGTCGTCCGACAGGTCAGCATCCTTTCCATCTTTGTGGCGTCCTGAAAGGGAAACCTCCTTGAGAGCCTCCGCCGTCGTGTGCAGGATCTTGACCACTTGAGACTCAAGAGTTTCAGAGAAGCCAGCCTTGACCCCGGTGGTGCTCTGAACTGCAAGGTCGATCATACTGCTCATGTTGTTCAGGAAAGCAAAGACCGGCGTGTATCCTACCGAGTTCGCGAGACGCTTGATCGTGCCACTCTCGCCACGCGCTTCGATGATGGGTTTACAGTCAATGAGCAGAACGTTCTTGCGGTCCTTCAGTGCCTGGTCCAGAACGAGCTCCTTCTTGCCCGAACCTCGAGGCCCTTGAACAACGATAAAAGTATCTGAGCTTTCGAGAAGCCACGTCTGAATCTGGTCGATGAGGTCTCGGCGGTGTTGCCAAACAGCGTTGAAGCCGGCCTTGTCGGTCTTCTTGTGTCCGAAGGAAGAGAAAATGTCCGATGTCTGGCTCTTGACCCACATGTAAAGCTTGTTGTCAGTCAACCTGAACGAGTGCTGGATGTGCGCCTTGACGAAGAATTCGCGGATGGGATCGAAAATGGCGACAGTAACGGCAGCGAGAAGAGCGGCAACTACCGGCACCACGATCCTAGGGTGGCTGCTTAGCCAGTTCCAGATGTTGTGCGGCTTGACTCTTTGCTCGTAGGACAACCGGAGCCTTGTGCCATTCTTGCCTCCACCAAGGGCTTCGCGAACGACGAAGCCGTGGAGGCAGTTGCGTGCCATGATAGCGTCGCGGACGAGTGCAAAGTCGACGTATGCAAATTTCGGCAGGACCTTTGAGTCGGAAGGCTGGGAGGTGATTTCGGCGATCTTTCCATACTTGCGGAAGAGGCTGTACAAGTCCTCCTGGGAGAGCTCGACAGCTTCGCCGCCAGCATCTTTCCCAGTGAATTCCACCTTTACCCGGTTCTTGGGAAACCTGTACAAGTCTTCGAGCCACGGAACTCCCTTTACTAGACCAGCTTTGACGCCGCGGAAGGGGCTGAACCATGGGCGGATGGGGTTCTTTTCGAGCGTCATGGCGAGTGAGTCTAGTCGTGTCAGTCGGTCTTATTTTCTGTCGAACCGATCCCCACTAACTTTCAATGTCCTTAGGCTGCACGTCGGGCCCATGACTGAACTTGACGTACACGCCGCCATCCTTGAATCGCGGTAAAATCTCGGTGACCTTGATCGGCAGTTCGGCGGGGATAGCTCGCTTCACGAGGCCGAGCGGGTCGCCAACCCCGAAGCTTGAGCCCTCGAAACGCTCCAGGAGATCACCAAAGTCGCGATCCGACTGCCATGCTCGGGATCGAAGCAGGTGGGTGAGCTTCAGTGGGAAGAGGTCTAGGTGGGGTCGATGTCAGCCCACGTTTCTCTCGGTCGGCGGCCGCCACGAACTCACTGTCCAAGAAGAGAATCGACTCGCTCTGTGAAGTCGAAATGTGTCCGGACTTCTCGTCGCCCGCCGCGGTACTTGCCCAAACCTTCGTCGCAGCGCGCATAACCGCTCCATGGTGCTGGGGAGCAATCGGCCGAGCGGGGACCCATGTCCTCCGCGCCACCGCCGCGGGGCCGGAGCGGAACATGGCCCTGGTGGATAACATGGCAACCGTCGTTGCTTCAGAGCATGTACATGGTGCTCTGAAAAGCAGACATGACGAGGATGAAGCAGAGAAAGCTGCGGCTGGCGTTCGGCAGGCGTGAGGTTGGCGCGTTTTCTTAGCTCACGAACCCGCCCATGAAAATGATATCATTGTCCCATGTCACACCGCCAAGGGGCCTGCACCTTGTCTCCATAACCTTATTCCCGCTGGTCGCTCGGGCCTATGGATTGGATGCTGGGGAATGCGGAAATAACCTTGTCCGAACCCGGTAAAGCCCCACCTCCCGCGCAGCTTGCACGGCAAAAATAATGCGACGCTTCATTGGCCCGACGCGCCGTCTTGGAGGTAGTCGAATGGTAGTGATAGCCGGTTCCCCTCACTCTTAAGCGCTTCATCTTCTCATCACGCCTGCCCCTCAATCCCTCATTCTGTTCTCTTCCAAAACTATCTCACAGTCGTTATTCTAATTGTCACAATGGGTTGGCTCTGGGCTTCGCCGTCTCCCCCAAAGTCTCCCGCTCCGGGACAAGCTTCCCAAGCTCCCGCTTCAACCCCGCCATCAGCTGCCACCAAGGCTGCCGATTCCGACATCGACCCCGAGATCCAGAAGTTCATCGCGCTCTTTCAGTCGGACGGCAAGCCAGAGGAACCCGAACCCCAGCCCGCCCAGCAGTCCACCTCGGCATCTTCTAAATCATCCTCGTCCTCGTCGTGGTTCTCTCTCAAGTCCTCTCCCAGCTCCCCATCCCAGACCAACGACCGCAAGATCGCGCCACCCGCAGACCCCAACTCCGTCTCCGAGTCCCTCCTCCCGACGGAGATGTCCTGCCGCCAGGCCTTCGACATGGCCTTCCACTGCCAGTCCGTCGGCGGCCAGTGGAACCACATCTACCGATACGGCACGATGCGGTCGTGCAGCGAGCACTGGGAGGACTTTTGGTTCTGCATGAGGATCAAGAGTTACTCTGGCAAGATGAAGGAGGAGGCAATAAAGAGCCACTACAGGCAGAAGGAACACGACAAATACGGTGACGGGAAGCCAAACAGCGAGGACGTGTGGCAGGCGAGGACCACCAAGATCCCGCCGGGAACAGCTTTCACGGAAAAGTTTATAGAGGAGGCTACCTTGTCCGATGAGGAGTGGCAGCGAATGGAGATGGAGAGGCGACGCCAAATTAGGACCGGACTGGGCATAGAGGGGGCATCAGCATAGGTATGGATGGGCATGTTGGAATCTGGCGGTACGACTTTCTTTCTAGTAATGTTTTACATACATCTCCACAATCTAAATGTCAGTTGTGAAGTGGAGCACCACTTTATGTATTAAGCGAGGAAAACGTGAGTAGTAAGCAAATTATCGAGTGGCAGACAACATCACGTCGCAAACAGCGGACAGAAGAATTATTTTGAAGTATTTGTATTGAGGCTTCCTAAACCTGGATAGCCAGCTAGAATACATCTTAACCCATACGCAACCGTGCTTTTCCCATCGTGATTTCATAAATGCAAAAGAAAAAGTCTAGTCGTGAAACCCAGTGACAACCGCCATGTCGTCACACCCAAGACAGCGACTCTAAGGAAAGAACTCATCAAGGGTATCAATTTAGTCGACCTCCTCGACGGTAGGGCCGTCGTCGTGGGTGGCACCGGGGCCGCCAGCGCCGGGAGCGCCGGGGAAGCCACCGGGAGCACCGCCGGGAGCGCCACCAGGAGCACCAGCGCTGCCGTAGAACTTCATCATGATGGGGTTGGCAATGGCCTCGAGCTCCTTCTGGCGGTCCTCGTACTCCTCACGGGTGGCCTGCTGGTTCTCGTCGAGCCAGGTGACAACCTTGTCAATCTCAGCCTTGAGCTTCTCCTTGTCGTCAGCCTCAAGCTTCTCGTCAACCTTGGAGTCGCTGAGGGTGTTGCGGAGAGAATAGGCGTAAGACTCAAGACCGTTCTTGGCAGCGACACGCTGGCCCTCAGCCTCGTCCTCATCCTTGTACTTCTCGGCCTCAGCAAGCATACGCTCGATCTCCTCCTTGGACAGGCGGCCCTTGTCGTTGGTAATGACGATCTTGTTGGACTTGCCAGTGCCCTTCTCGACGGCGGAGACGTTCATAATACCGTTGGCATCGACGTCGAAGGTGACCTCAATCTGGGGAACACCACGGGGAGCGGGGGGAATACCAGTGAGCTCGAACTTGCCCAGCAGGTTGTTGTCCTTGGTGCGCTGGCGCTCACCCTCGTAGACCTGAATGAGGACACCAGGCTGGTTGTCGGAGAAGGTAGAGAAGACCTCGGACTTCTTGGTGGGGATGGTGGTGTTGCGGGGAATGAGCTTGGTCATCATGCCACCAGCAGTCTCGATACCGAGGGACAGAGGGGCAACATCGAGAAGCAGGATCTCGTTGGTGCTCTTGGAAGAGGTGTCACCAGACAGGATGGCAGCCTGGACGGCAGCACCGTAGGCAACGGCCTCATCGGGGTTGATGGACTTGTTGGGCTCCTTGCCGTTGAAGTAGTCGGAAATGAGCTTCTGGATGCGGGGGATACGGGTGGAACCACCGACCAGGACGATCTCGTGGACCTGGGACTTGTCGATCTTGGCGTCGGACAGGACGCGGTCAACGGGCTGGATGGTAGAGCGGAACAGGTCCTGGCAGAGCTCCTCGAAGCGAGCACGGGTGATGGAGGTGTAGAAGTCGATACCCTCGAACAGAGAGTCGATCTCAATGGAGGTCTGGGCGGAGGAGGACAGGGTGCGCTTGGCACGCTCGCAAGCAGTGCGAAGACGACGCAGAGCACGGGCGTTAGAGGACAGATCCTTCTTGTGCTTGCGCTTGAACTCGTTGACGAAGTGGTTGACCAGACGGTTGTCGAAGTCCTCACCACCCAAGTGGGTGTCACCGGCAGTGGACTTGACCTCGAAGATACCCTCCTCAATGGTCAGGAGAGACACATCGAAGGTACCACCACCGAGATCGAAAATGAGGACGTTGCGCTCACCCTCAGCCTTCTTGTCAAGACCGTAGGCAATGGCGGCAGCGGTGGGCTCGTTGATGATACGGAGGACGTTGAGGCCAGCAATGAGACCGGCGTCCTTGGTGGCCTGACGCTGAGAGTCGTTGAAGTAGGCGGGGACGGTGATGACAGCGTTAGTGACGGTGCCACCGAGATAAGCCTCAGCAGTCTCGCGCATCTTGACGAGAACCATGGCGGAAATCTCCTCGGGGGTGAAGGTCTTGGTCTCGCCCTTGAACTCGACCTCGATGACGGGCTTGCTGTTCTTGTCGACGACCTTGAAGGGGAAGTGCTTCATGTCGGCCTGGACCTCGGGGTCGTTGAACTTGCGACCGATCAGACGCTTGGCGTCGAAGACGGTGTTGTGGGGGTTCATGGCGACCTGGTTCTTGGCGGCATCACCAATCAGGCGCTCGGTGTCGTTGAAGGCGACATAGCTATTGAAGAAGTTAGTCGGATGTCTTGCTCAGAAGCAATGCGGGGAAGGAAGGGAAAAAAACTTACGAAGGGGTAGTGCGGTTACCCTGGTCGTTGGCGATGATCTCAATCTTGTCGTTGGCGTACTTGCCGACGCAAGAGTACGTCGTACCAAGATCGATACCAATGGCGTGAGTAGCCATCTTGATTAATGTGTGTGATAATGAAAAGAAGAGAGATGTAGTGGGGTATCAAGTTCGCGAACCGGTGTGCGTTTTCCGGTGATTCTGTTGCAGCGATCGAATCTTCGTTGGAAGAAGATGCAGTAAACGCCTCGTGATGGAATTGAGGGGTATTGAGTGGTTGTTTGTGTAGTCGTGAAGAGTGAAGATCCAAAGGTGGTAGGTTGGTCGAAGAGAAGGAGGATTTAAAAGGTTGTTGGCAAGAGCGACGCAAGGCCCCGCAAAAATTCGAAAGGGTTCTTCGCTCTTCCACCTGCCCTGTAATGGTGGGGTAGAACCAGGCGGCGGCGCCCAGCAAAAAGACACTGGACTCTTCCACTGGATTCAGGGAGTTGCCAGAAGCCGCTGAAATTTTCTACAAGGGTCTCGCAGGGAGCCAGCAACCGATTCGGTCTCTAACAGGAGGCAAAGATCCAGTTTTTCCCAGTACTTGCGGGTTTCCGTTCCTCTGGAACACTGCGAAGCAATTCGATTGAGGTCTCTTGCTGGAGCCCATTCGTTGACATAATATCCACAGGAAGCTTCTACAATCGATGGAGGGGCAACATGCCCACGTCCCCAGTACCCCTGGCCACTGCCCCTTGCGCACCTTGGATCTGGTACCAGCTACCTCCCCCTCCTTGATGCCCCTCAAAATGCACCCCTCTGTCAGCGCAGAAACCCACACCGCTAATGACCGAAAAGACATTGAGAGTGATATCATCCCCTATCACTGGGCTGTTGCCATGCTCCAGCGACTCTTCGGGAACCGTCGAGACTACATCAACTCGTTGAATTAGAGAGCAGGAAAGACTTGCCAAGTTGTTGCAACCAGTCTACGGCTATCTTCTGCGGTATCTGAAGGGGTGGCTGGGAAGTGCTGACAGAGGAAGGTGCCAGGGAGGCAGCAGGCACATGGGCGGGCAGAAAGGAAGGCGCCAGAAGAAATTAGCCTGCGAATCAGTTGAGGCAGCGGATGCGAACCTGGCAAACGGTAGCGCTGAGCTTTGGGAGCGAGGCGGTGCTGCCAATCCAGCGAGGCGGCCAGCGAACCGATCTCGATTCTAAACCTGAAATGGGCATTGCATCCCCCAGGCCGCTGGCAAAATACCCAATTGTCCATCCAATTGAGCTGAAGTCTATTGGAAAGGCGTCTCATTTTTCAGACCAAGGAAGTTCATACCACTATCAAAGTACACTTCTTCCTGCGGTTTTTTTGTTTTAGAAAAACAAAAACAGAAGGCCATCTAATGGCCTCTAATTGGCAGGACTTCGTAAATTTTCCATTTCGAACCATCAATGGGCCGCAACCAGACCAAGAAAGATCGATCGATTCTTTGTTGCCCAGCAGCCTGAAATGCGCGCCCTGCAATTATTTTTTTCGTCTGGGCTCCTTCCTGCAAGTGCTTCGCCCAACAACAGCCAGGCAACGACCTGACAATTGGGCCCCTTGCGTGCTCGCCAAGATCTGATCGGGTGTAACTTACCTACTACGGTGTGATGGGTAAGTCTTTTACCCCCTTCTAGTACTGGCCCTAGCCTGTATGACAACAACAGGGATTAGGATGGCTTACATAAGTCATAATCATTGGATTCCTGATTTTGCCATACTAATCTCAGTATCTCGTATGCATCCCCTCCGCGTCAATCACCGCCTGGCAGCGTGCCGGCATTGAGGCTAGAAGCTCATCTAGGAAGTCAACTGGCAGGGCTTCCCAGGCCTCATAGACCCATTGCCGTAACTGGTCATAAGTAGGCTTCTCAGTAAGGCCATATTTATCCTCCACAAAGTCCTTCATCCAGTTCCAGCACATCTCAATAGGGTTTAAATCTGGTGAGTAGGGCGGCCAGTCCAAGACTGTTACACCCCTTTCGTTAAGATCCTGTAAGGTTGCTGTAGCAGAGTGACTTGGAGCCCCATCCTGCATAAGGAGAAGGCGGCCACCGGTTTCCATGGAGCATAGCCTGATCCATCCGTCGATAAGAGGGACGATACGTTGCTGGTATGTATCAGCTGTAATCGTGCCCCATTCCTTCTCCCATAGTATGCCAGGACCCTTCTGGCCACCCGAGAAGCATCCCCAGAACATCCAACCCCGCCTGCGTTGATGCTTCTCGATAATACAGGTTGGATCCCATTCTTCGCCTCGCCGGCGGCTGATGTACTGCTTCCGGTGGCACCCCCCGGTTATCCACGTCTCGTCCGTCCATAGCACAGCCTTCCATTGCTCGCTGGTCCATTTCTGACGCTTCGTGACCCAGGCCAGACGCCGCTGTCGGTTGCTCTCTGAGATCGGTGGCTTCCGGCGGGCAACCCGCCGCATGAAGCCGAGGCGCCGGAGGGCTGATCGGATGGCGTAGACTCCAAACAGTGAGTTAAAGAGAAGGCAAGAAAGTTGAAGGAAGGTAGCTTGACGGCCCTGCCTAGAGGAGGTAACGTACTCAACCAGCTCAGCCTCCTGTTGGGCGCTGAGTTCGCGTGGCCGGCCGGAACGCGGTCTCACAGCAGCTGATTCAGCCCGAATAGCATGCTTGACCTGGCCTACAGAAAAGCCCGTCTGTCTGGCTATAGCTGTAGGCCCGAGGCCGGCGTCATAGTACAGGATCCTAACCCTCTGCCGGTCAGCTTCTGTAAGGTGCTTTGTATGGATATCTCGAGGTCGGCGTTCCATAGTGTGGATGGTAGAGGCATGGCTGAAGTGAGGGGGAAAAGGGAAGATTGGGCACAGAAGTGCCTGAATGTTAGCTAGGCCTGAATTAGTATAGCGTGGTCATGAGTTGAGCCCATCGGTACCTGACAGGGGTAAAAAATTTTGGCCTGCAACCGTAGTAAGACAGGGGCGAAAGAGGCTCGTGGAAAGATTCGTGACAAACCGGGGTTAGCGCGTTCTCTGGCACTAGAAAATTTCCCGATACGCCCGCGCCCGCTCAGTGGCCGGGCGCCCCATCCATCCGGTGGTGGGGCCGAACCGGTCGCTGACGAGATGGGACCCCCCGAGATGTCAGGAACTTAAATGCTATGATAGTCTTATGACGGACTGCGCGGAGGATACGTCCGTCATGAAATTCGATAATTGTGAAAAAATTACAATGTTTTACTTTGTTTCTGCTAAAATTATCCGTAAAGATGTTTTGGGGTAAGCTGGGTGTACTGGACCTGAGGCATGTGTTGGCCGGTTCCTTCCTTTTTGCCGGATTCCTTGCCATCGTTCCTTCCCATCTAGCAACTTCAGGTTCCTTTACATCTGGCAGGTTCCTTCCTGCTGGCGAGACGAAGGGTGTACAGAAAACAATTAGTAGCTGCGTTTTCAACCAGGAGAAGGAGAAAGGTGGCCCAGTAAGGAACTGCGAGGCTCATAGATGCCCCTGAACATGCGTGCCATAATTACGCCTCCTGGTCATGAGTTCGATCCTCATGAGCAACCTTTTTTTTTGTCTTTTAAGGCATTATGTATTTTGACGTTCAGTGAACTTGTCAATTTCCTTACTCTGAACATGACCTAGGTAGCGCTCAGGATCGCCGTCTACTTCGATCCGTATCATTCCATTGTGAGAGCATTCAATGCCTCCTCCTGCAATGTCCTGGCCAGAGACCACGAGCCGGCGGCCGTCATTTGATCCCTCAGTTCTCTGCTCCCCCGAGAGAACTCATAAACTTGCGCGTCCGACTGCAACAAAACCATCATCTGCGCATGTTTCAAATCACCCAGCAGGAAAGCATTCATGAAAACAGATACGAACAATGTATGATTATGCCGGCTTGACCACCGGCCACTGTCATGCGATACTAGCCGCTGCACCTCATAAAGCCCTTATACGAAAAATCTGATCGATGCCCACAACACGCTCACATCACGACATGCCGCCGGCGTCCGTAAGAGGACGCCGGCTATTTGGTTTTTCTCTCTCATCTCTTCTTCGTCTTCCCACGTATCATGCGCGTCGCTCCAGGCTTTTGAGCAAAAAAAAAAAGCAGAACACGACCAACGAAAAATCCAACGAACAGCACTTGAAGGGTATAAAAGCCAGGCGGGTTGGTGGTTTTGTTGTTCCGTCAATATGCAACAGTCCAGCGCGTACACACAACGGGGCCCCGAAAAGGGGGCTAGGTGGAGCGGATCTCATCAGCCCATGATGGTCGTGTCTTGCGACGGCCCCGGCGTCCCCGAGACGGAGCTGCTCACTTCGCATCCCTGTGCAAAAAAGATGCGTGCCGGTTGCCCATAATCATTGTGAATGCTGTAGTAGTTGCCTGGTGGTTTTGTTAGCGATTGGATACGGCAAAAAGACCTGACAGCGCGGTCTGTCGAAGGGCGAGCGTCTTCCTTACCTCTCGGCACGAACCACATTCCACCGGCGCCGATCCTGAACTGGGTTTCGTGAACGGTGACCAGGACCTTGCCCTGGAAAACGAAAAACACCATCTGCATCTTTCGCGAGTTCTTAGGCCGCTTCTCCGCGCCGGGCGGGAGGTCCACCACGCCCGAGCCGAAAAACGGCAAGCTAAGCGTCTTTGCGAAACGGAACGTGGCGTCGCGGATGTCGCGCGTCTGGATGGCCGACGCCGAGACGGCGATCCGGTCCTCGTCGATCTCAACCTGCTCGTTGATGGCGGGAGGGTTAAACTCGTGCTCCGGCTGCCAGACGACGATCTCGCCCTCGATGCTGCCGGGGTCCTGCTCCCATGGCTCCGGCTCTTCCTCGTCTTCGGACTCGACCTGCCTCCGCCTGCTCTTGGACCCCTTGGTTGTTGTCCTGCGGCCCCTCGCCTTGCTTGCCCGCGCCTCTTTCTCCTCATCCTCGATACGAATGACTTCCTTGATACTCGGGAGTAAGATCCTCTCTTTCGCGCCGACCTCAAAAGTCTCCTCGTCATCGTACGTGACGTGCTCGTTCTTCCAGAAGGCTAGCGGCTTGTACGATTGACGGCCGGATCTAGTCTTCGTGATAGCGTTAGGGTCCTGTGGGCGCTTCTGCGAGACAAGACCACGAGCCTTTGGCATCGGCGGGCCCATTTGCACCAAACCCAAGATTGAATCGTCGGCCACCGTGGCAGCGGCGGCTTTCGGCTTGCGTACGGGGCGGCCCTTCGCGGCAGGCTTCGGTTTCGGGTCAGGTTTGGCGGCCTGCTTGCTCGACGACTCGGCTTCTTCCTCCTCCTGCGGAACAGCCTTCTTCCGTCCGCGTTTTCCGGGAGCCTTGGTCTCGGTGCGTGGTCGTTTGGAGGCACGGTCGTCGGCTTGTTCTTCCAGCTCTGCGTTCTCGAGGGAGCTCCGACCGCGCCTGCGCTTGGGGGCGCTCACCTGCTCAGGCTCGGGTTCCGCTTCCTGTTCCGACTCGGGCTCCGGTTCGCTAGCCTTGGCCTTCCCCTTGCCCTTGGGTTGTCGGCCTCTCCTCTTCGTGGGCGCCTGGTCTTCCTCTGACTCTGGCGCGTCCGCAGGTTCCTCTTCCTCCGCCGCCGGCTCCTCTGTCTCTTCGACGACTGGCGCCTTCGCCTTGGGTGGGCGTCCTTTACGCTTCACTGGCTGCTGCTTCGGCGCCTCGTCTTCTGGCTGGTCATCGTTCAGCGAAACCTCGGGAAGTTCAGGCTCTGATGCCGGCTGTGTCTCCTGATCGCCGCTATCCATGCTGACCATCTGCATTGACTCCTCGGCCATGTCGAGTAATCTCTTTCGCATGGTCTCCTCGTCCTCCTCGTCCTCCTCGTCCTCTTCATCCTCGGTAGAGAGTGTGTGGCCGTTCACTCCATTTGCGCGCTTTCCAGTCGCCCCGTTCTTTTCGGTAGCGCCGTAGTCGAGCCGACGGGAGACGGAGCTGCCGCGAGGAGCAGGCTGCGAGTGCGACTGGGGCGGCAATCCTCGTTGCGGTGATCCTCGTTGCGGTGATCCTCGGAGCGGTGATCCTCGGAGCGGGGAAGAGGAAACGCCAAAGTTGGGATGTCGCACGGCAGGCGACGAGAGGTTGGTCTTGCGCGGCGAGGTTCCTCTCGGAATCAGGCGGGGGTGGTTCTTAAGGATAGTCGCAGGCCCAGCGCCAGACTCTACTCGATGTTCGTTAGAAGGGACGCGCGACATCCCGGGACGCCGGCAAAAAGCAACTCACCCGAGTCGAGCTCCATATCCTGCTCTCCCCTCGTCGCATCGTTGTCGGGTGACCCGCCGTCCTTCTCAGGCGAGGAAAAAAGGCCGTCAATGGGTTGCATGCCATGCTCGTCACGTACGCCGGTGTCCGGCAGCTCAATGCCGGTTTTCCTGCAGCAAAGTCAATTAACTGCGCCGAGAGAAAGAATCGCGTTCCACAATTCGAGGTAGACGGATCGCGACATACCGGCCCTTGACGCCGAGTTCGTGGAAATCGCCCGTGGACGTCTCGCGACGCCTGGCGTTGGAGGGTCGCGGTGCCATCGCGACTGTGGAGTACTCGGAGAAGCTCGAGATTCAAAAATTCCCTGAAAATTCAGGGGCTGAGAGGCGATTTGCGGTCGGTGTACCAGAACAACGAATAGAAGCCGAGCAAGATCCCAAGCAAGGCGGCGGTGTTTGTTTACCCTCCGAAGAGCAAGGTGGTGGTGAGTGAGGTGTAAGGCGCGCAACTTTTTGGAGGTGGGAAGATGGCGTCGCGCGCTGATGTGCCGGGCTCCAGCTGGTAGCGGTGTTCTCGGGCTTGTCAGTGGCTGATGTCCCTGCAACCCGGGACCTGGACAGGGGCACGTGTGCGTTTGGCCCCACTAAATTAACGACTTGAACGCGTCTCCGCCCGTCAATCTGGACGCGTCGAGGGGCCGCTAAGTGTTCTCAGTCGTCAAGTCACTCCGTGAACCACTCACTTTCACTTTTCGCTGTTTACTCACTCAGATCTTGGATTGCTATTTTTCGGCAGAAGGGCTTCAATTTAATCAATCGCAACTTGGAGGCTGCACCACAACGGACGAAGCCAGACTCTTCTCATCCGACTGGAACAGAAACACCCAGACGACTCTCGCCATGGAAGACTCCCAGATGGCCGAGGACATCGCCCTCGAGACCCCCGTCTCAAACGTCTTTATCCCGCCTTCAATCAACAAGGAGGCCCTTCTCGCCGGCGACACGTACTCCTACTTCTCGCCGATTCCTCCGTCACTCCTCCCGCCCGCATCAGAGAACGCCACATCACCAGACACGCCGGCAACCGGCACCCCAGTCTGCCTGGGCGTAGACGAAGCAGGCCGCGGCCCCGTCCTCGGCCCCATGGTCTACGGCGTCTTCTTCCTTCCCATCCCCCTCTCGGACCCCCTCCTCCGCGAGACCCACCACTTCGACGACTCCAAGGTCCTCACCCCGGCCGTCCGCTCGCAGCTCATGAAAGCCCTCTGCACGCCCGGCTCCGACCTCGCCGAGTCCTGCGGCTTCGCCGTCCGCTCCCTCTCCGCCCGAGACATCTCCACCGGCATGCTCCGACCGGGCGCCACCTACAACCTCAACGCCCAGGCCATGGACGCCACCGTCGAGCTCATCAAGGGCGTCTTCGCCCGCGGCGTCAACGTCGAAGAGATCTACGTCGACACCGTCGGCCAGCCCGCCGCCTACCAGGCCAAGCTGCAGCGCTTCTTCCCGGCCACCAAGATCACCGTCGCCAAGAAGGCCGATAGCCTGTACCCCTGCGTCTCGGCTGCCTCCGTCGCCGCCAAGGTCACTCGCGACGCTGCGCTCGAGGTCCTGTTCCACGCGCGTGCGCCCGAGGCGGCTAACGCCGAGGAGGGCATGGCCTGGGGATCGGGGTACCCTTCTGACCAGAGATGCGTGTCGTGGATGAGGGCCAACATGCACCCCGTGTTCGGCTGGGGCCCCGAGTGCAGGTTCAGCTGGGGCACCGCCAAGGACATGCTCGAGGCGAAGGGCAGCCTGAAAGTGGACTGGCCGGTCGACGACGACGGCGAGGCCCGCATGACCGACTTCCTCATGTCAGCGGATCGGGAGGATGGCGACGAATTGGGCACTTGGTTCGGCAGGCCAGCAGGTCTGGAGGCGTTTTGAGATTTGATACCAAAAAAGACAGGAGAAAGGCGTTGGGCGTTTGCACACATCATTGTAGGATCGGCACCAGGATAACTGTTAACGTTTTCTTATAGACATTATATCCCGTACTCCCTAGTCGTACCCATGGTCGCTTGAGCGTCTGGACCGCAGCTTCATTTCACCTTCATGAGTTGTAATCTAGATATCATCAATATCGTCTTCCGCGCTCTTCTTCTTGCCCCGACTGTCCAACGTGTCCAAGCTGATGGAGTCGCTGTCGCGGGCGGGCATGGCGAGCGCCTGACGCGCCGTGTCCGAGTTCTCGATGAACTCGCGCAGCTTCTGCTTGCCGATCTCGACGCCCTGGTTGGCCGCAGCATTGGCCATCTGCATCATGGGGCCGAGCATGTTTAGCGTGTAGGCGACGTACGTGCCTCCGGCCAGCAGGATGAGGAAGATGAAGAGGAACGGGTTGCGCAGGACTGTCCTTGTTAGTGTCGCTCAAACTCAGGGTGTTATAGTACTCACCAGCAACGATCTCGTTCCATCCCAGGGCGACCAGAAGAGCATAGAAGTACAGAGGCACCTGGGCAACGCCGCCGATGGCGCTGCGCTTCGCCTCAACATATACGCCGTCCGCCGTCTTCTTGAAGCGGATGACGAGATCCTGGCGCTTCCCCTCACTGAGGACCGTCATCTCCTCCTCGAGACTTTTGCCGTCTTCCTCGTCAACGCCGCCGATGGGGGTCAGATCCTCCTCATCGCTCGCCTCAACGCCTCGAGGCTGGTTGCCAATCCAGGCTGGCAGGTCCGGGGGACCGAAATTCTCCGAGAGCTTGAACTTTGACAGAAGGGGGATCAGAGTCAACGTCGACTCCCTCGCCTTGGTGTAAATGCCCTCGATATCGTCGGTGGGTCGCCATATCCTGGGAACGCCCGCGTCGTCGTATCTGAACTTGTCCTCGAAGTTTTCCCTCAGCTTCAGCAGAATGTTGCCCTCCATAACCTCCTCCTCGATCTTCTCGCGCAGAGCCACCCAGCTCTTGCGCCTGAGACGCCAGAGGCCGATCTCGACCTCCTCCTGGGTGGCCTCGAAGCTCTTGGCGCGGTCGGTGAACCTGCCCTGAGCATCCGTGACGATATCAACGAAGACTGTCCAGATGCGATCCCAGAGGTCCTTCTCCGAGGGCTTCTCGCCAGACTCGGGCGCGCCCGAGCCGGCCCTGCCGGAACCCAGCTTGTTGAACTCGAGGCCGATCGCATCGCCCAATCGAGACTTGACCCATCGCTCCACTCTCGTGGCCAACCGGCGCATCTCTTCCTTGCGCAGCTTACCGCTCACGTCGTCAAGCTCCTTCTCGAACAGCACGCCCTGCGCCGTGAAGTTGGACCACGCAACGCCCGGAATGGCGAGACTCTCCGCTTCGGTCTTGAAGACCTCGAGCGTCTTCTTTTTCTCCTCAGCGACGATCTCGGCAAACTCGTAAGCGGCGCCGGACTTTTGGCCCGCCTTGACAGCGCCAGAAACTGCATCGCTAAACGCCGCAATGCCGGACTTATGCGCGGCGGACAGCTGCGCATTATACAACGACTTGAGCCGGGCGTCAATCTTACCCTCCAAATCCTGGCGCTTGCGGGTGTAGACGCCCTTGTGGTATCTGCTGGCCTGGATCTCGAAGGCCTTCAGGCACTTTTCGCGGGACTCGCGACCGGTTACACCCAGCTCCGCCAACACGGCGGCCTTGCCGGCTCGGGCAGAATCGGCCTGCTTCTCCTCGAGGGGGCCGACGGCGTTGTCGAATCCGATCAGAACCTCGCGCGAAATCTCGTCGCAGCGGAACTGAGCGAGCAGCTCCTGCTGTGTGGGCAGATCCAGGTCCTTGTTGTTGACAATCTGGTCCCAAATACCCTCGGCGTAGACCGAGAATCCGTCTGCGGGAATGCGGCGGTGGTACTCCGGCAGGAACACACCGCCCTCGAGCTCCTGGCTGGTGGCTCCACCCGCGCGGTGCCCCGCATTGAACCTCTTGCCCAGGGTCTGGATCTCGGCCGTGAACTTGTCCGCCTGGAGGATCTTATGGGGGAGGGCAGCGAAGGCAAAGTCGAAGTAGTCCTCGATGCGCGAGTTTTCGAGGCCTTGGGGCTTGGAAATGGAGGTCCAGATCTTGGTCAGGTCCTCCACGAGGGTGTTGCGCAGGTTCGAGAGGGGTACGGTGCCGAGGTGGTCTCGGATGACGAAGAAGAGCAGGGATCTCAGGCTCGACCTATGGTGGGATGTTAGCAAGTGGCGGTCTGCCCCTCGCGCAGGCGACTTACTGCTTATCCTTGAGGAAGAGCTGCAGGTTGACCTCGAAGACGGTCTTGAGCAAGCCCATGTTTGCACCGTTGTACAGACCGACCTGCGTCTCCCAGAGGTTGACGATGAGGACCTCACTCGTAGCCAGGGCGAACAGGGCGCTCTTCCTCTCAAAGTCCTGGTCCTCGCCGCGCTCGCGACCGTCGGTACCTTCGACGTCCATGACGATGATGTTCTCCGCCATGCCGGACTCCTTCTTGTTCTTGGACATCCAAATACCCTTGGTGGTTTGTTGTCGCATAGTCTCGGACATGACGGAGAAGTCGGTACCGAAGAGGTTGTTCAGCAGTGTCGACTTGCCGGTGGACTGCGAGCCGAAGACGGAGATGAGGTGGTAGTTGAAGCCGGCCTCGGCGACGTGGACTTTTTGTAAATATTTGCTGACATTGACGCTGCGAGAGACGTTAGCAACAGCTACGTCGCGTGGTCATCGCGGCGGGGGAGTTGGCCGTACTTGAAGTCCTTCTGGTCGTCAATGACTTGAATGCCATGTTCGTAGTTCTGAGAGTCCGGCTCATCGCCGACAGCTGCAAAGTGGCCGTTCATCGTGGCGACGACAGGGGAATAGAAATCTAGGGGGAGCGACGGAGGGCGTGTGCGTGTGTTCTATATGGACATTGTCGTTCCCAAAAGACAAGAGAAAAAACCAACGTGGCGGGTGCAAGTGGTAGCAAGGGGCGAAAGTTGGCTATCGGAGTTGGCAACGATGGGAAGTGACCAGATTAACCCCTTGTGATCAAGTTGCCCTGTCATGGGCACCTTGGGGCCGTTAATCTTGCTTTCCGGCGGTGGAAATGCGCCGGATGAATAGATGTTCCGGTGGATCTGACCCCCCAACGTAACGGCCATAGGGGGGAAAGCATGGCGAAATTAGGCTCGGTTTCGGGGCAACCCCTGGCATGTGAATCCTAGCAACCCCCCTTATTGCTGCGCCAAAAAAAATACATCAGACGGCATGACGACACCAAGGGAGCATTTTCCCAACGCTGTGTGACTACGTTGAGCACTTTGGGTGGATAGGACACAAGAAAGGCACCAGGCGCTCTGCTACTGCGATTTATTCGGGGATTTTTTTTGGTTTCAGACGCATCTAACGCAAGGTACCCATTTCCTGCCTGGAGGCGCTAGCGAACATGAACTTAGGTGCTTAAGTTTCCTAACGGCGCGGGCCGGCTTCTAACCTGGGCAGCTAAAGTAGCGAAATACCCGCGATTCTCTTTCAGCCATACTTTGAAATGAGCTTCTTCATGATGCCCATGGCACCACTACGGTAGACCCCACCGAATATCGCGTAATGGTTGAGGTGGTGATATCTGCAACGCAGTCAGACGGATAGTTGACCAGGCAACGCGAGGGCACACTTACAGCTCGTACAGCGCCACCCTGTCCTCCCACTCCGCCCTGGGCTCCGCCTTGGGGACCAGCTTGTTGTACTCGCTCCAGAAGCTGTTGCCGAACCCGCCGAACATCTTCATGATGCCCAGCTCGTACTCGGAGTGCCCGTACACCGCCGACGAGTCGTAGACGACCTCCTCAGCCCCGCCCTTCCCGGCGATCTGGCCCCTGCCGTGGTTTCCGCTCCAGAGATCACCGTGGACCACCACCGGTCCCATGCCCTGGACGTGGCCGTCGCCGATCAGCCGCGGGACGACCCGGCTCGCGACCGTCTCGACGGCCTGGGACAGCTCCGTGTCCGGGCCGTTGTTCCTGGTGCCCGCGCGCAGGACGCCGCGCAGCCGGTTCTCGGCGTAGAAGTCGGCCCACGACTCCTTCCACGAGTTGTCCTGCGGCGTGGACCCGCAGCACGTCGGCACGGGGAAGCCGTAAATGGGCCTGTCGAAGCCCTCCGGGATGGGGGCCGGGGTCGTGTGCATCTTGGCGAGCTTTGCCGCCAGCGACAGGCCCGAGCCTCCCAAGGCCGACGAGCCCAGGTCGAGAAAGTCCGTCACCATGAAGTACTTGCCCGGCGCGGACTGGAACCGGCCGTGGGCGTACGATCTGGGGCAGAAGTTGGGAACGGCATTGTGAATTGCGTTTAGTGATTCGTGTTCACCTGTTCGCAGTGTCAGGGCCGCGAGTCGGGGGCAGATAACAGATCTCGCTGGATCCTAGGCAAGGCTGGGATTACCTGCGAACATGACCTCCGCATCCTTCCCCGACCCCGTCTTGACGAAGAAGTTTGTGGGCTGACCATCGACAACCGATGTAAGTTTGAACGACGACGCGAAACCAGATGCGCCGTGTGATGCGATCTTGGTCTGCTCGGGGTCGAGACCGAGAGCTTCAATGATGGCAGGATCCACGTTTGGCGCCATTCTGCATTTCCTGCTCGGTTCATCTAATTGGGCTGAAGAATGAAGAGCAACATCACGACATGCGGTTGAATTCAAGCTCCGGTACCTTATCCAGTTCAGCTATCCGATCAGACATTGGATGAGCCGCGAGTGACGTAGTCCAGCAGTCCAACGGCCTCCACTTCAGCGGGCCGCGGTGTGGGCTCTCCCGGCCCCACCAAGCCCCAACTGTTCATTGGAATTGTGACCACTGTGTCCTCAATCCGTCGAGTCATGAGCTCTCCTACGGATGGTCTTTCCATCTTACACAACCACTAGGATCGATAGCTCAGTGGTAGAGCGAGAGATTGCAGTTCTTCACAGCAGTCATCTCTAGGCCCCGCGTTCGAACCGCGGTCGGTCCTTGATGTTTTGGTTTTGTTGGAGGTCGTGAATCCTTTTTGCTGGCTGCATGCATAATCGTAACCAGGAAGTGCTTTTTAGCAAGCTTTCTCTCCATGTAGCAGACTACCTCAATCATGCACCACTCCTTCGGATGCACTTCACCACTCAGGCCAGCTAGCACATCATTAAGTTCAAGCTCTTGGATTGGCCCAGTGCGTTACATAAAGGTGGGCAGGGCCCCCGCCCCGACAAACGGCGCCGTGATGGGGCCGATATGCTCCGCCCATTGCAGGTGGGAAGGTCATCTGGGCTGCTCACACGGGTCAGTACAACAAGCTACATCAGATGGCCGTTTGCCAAGGGAATTGATTTGGATTTTCTACACAGAGTACCATCGCCAAGATAAGCTATCAAACCATATCGCCAATCGAACTGGAACATTTCATCCAGTTCGTTCCTTCGCCTGGAACACCATATCAGAACTTCCGAAATGCGATTCAGGACGGACCCGCTCTCGTCCTCGTCTCGAGGCATCCGTCTCGAGGCAGCCCATCGTCCCGGGTCACCACTCACTCCTGCCATCGCCTGGCGATATCTATACGTCCAAGGCAGCGACAAACGCGTGTGCGTGTTCGGCTGACCCTTCGTCCCGCCTGAGTGGCTGACAGGCGGGAACCAAAACGGCCATCACCTCGGACGGGTTGTCTACCCCAACTTTTCCCCCAAACTTCCCCGGCACGCCAACCCATTCCAAGCCAGTCCCAAGAGCCTATCTACCCCTCCTCCCCAATCGCTTGCTTCCCCAGGATTCTGATTTTGCGCCAACCCAACGGGACTCCCCCGCTAGGGCGCCCGCCGCCGGGCGCGTCCCAGATTCGTCCAACGACTGCGACCCAAGGACCCCTTATCTGCACTCCTAATCCTAAAACTGGCTGTCGACATCCTGCGCCGAGATACTCTTAGCAAGAGTAAGCTTCTTGGCATCCGGGGTGAGGCATAGCGATTTGAGGGGGGTTTTGCCCGTCCCCCCTTCCCAACCTGACGCGAGATGAGCGCCATCTTCGAAAAGGAAGAAAGTAACGGCAGGGAAAAAAAGAGACTGTTCCAGACGCCCCCGAACGCCAAGCTCCCACGCCTGGGAGTAGTGTACGTGGCCCAGCCAGCCACGGCTGAATGCGACCCCTCACTTAGACGATCTCCTTCCCCCGTACCAGGCGGTGAACGTTGGTGAGCGAGATTCTGTCCGAGCTGACTCTGCTTTCCTGGGAGTAGACACTGAGGTTCGTCGTCGAGGAGGTCTCTTCGCGGCGGAGGGGCGTGAGGTCGGACTCGCTTTCTCGTCGCAGGGCCGAGGTTCGGGTCTCTTTTCTCGAAGAGGTCTGGGTCGCTGCCGCCGCGATCATGCTTGGGTTCGTCTGCGGCTCCGTCGTCTTCCAGTGCTCGCCGTTGCCGTTCCAGCAGGCGGAGCATGGGCATTGGGGAGTGCGGTTGATGGCCGGCGGCGGGGTGCAGTGACGCTTCCACCAGCTGAGAGGCTTTTGTTGTTCGGAAGACATGGTGAAGGTAGAGAGTATGTGGATGTGTAGGAAGACAAGGATAGAGAATGAATGGGTAAGGGATCAAGGGACCAGAGGACCGAATCCAGGCTCTAGATATCGCGGTGGGTATAGGTAGAGATCGACTGGACTGGCTGAGGTCGAGCGATGACCCCTTAAATGCAAAACGTGAAGCCCTCGTGGCGAAGGCAAGAAGTAGACTGACGAACAGAGAGAAAAACGGGGGCGGAAACAGGTTACCCGGGAAGGGGGCCCGGCGAAGCTTTATACCCACGAGAGTAAAGTGTCTCCCTCCCGAAGGCCGTGGCCGCCGAGCACCAAGGTGGACGAGGACCGGCTGGTGGGACCAAGCCTTCGTGTACCCATGACTGCATATGAAGCTGACTGGTCCTGGCTTGGATCGCACTTGCAAGGCTGGACAGGAGTGGACGCCATCGGTCTGTGTGTGTGTGCAACAAGCGGGATCTCGTCTGGGCGCTTGTCTAGCCCGGGTTGACTAGCTGCCGGCCGCCGGCGCAAATCTGAGCGGGCGTCTTCATAAAGAGCTGAAATCACAGCTGGCTGGTCGTTGCCTTCCTCCTGACGCCTTGCGATGATTGTATCAAAAGGCCAGCTCACTTGTGCTGACGGACGTTCAGAATGCCCAAGCAAATGGCTTCAAGAGAAGGAAATAGCAAGAAAAAGGAGAAAAATACTTCCCGGGCAAATATTCGTTCAAGATTTCGAGGTAGACGGTTCCAAGAAGGATAGCTCACCGGTACGTACTGTGTGTTTAGTCACCTTCGCTAATCGCATCACCTTGTCTCGGGACTGTGTCGGAGAACGTTCGCAATGTTTGTGCCCGCTTTTCTTCGATTTCTACATTCGACATACGACTGTGGAGCCAGACCGTCATGGAAATAACAATTTTTTCGTCTTCCAGGCCTCGATAGCTTCCGGATGCACCCTAGAAATGGCTTTGCTCGGTTTAAGACTGCCGCGTTGTGTTGCGGATGCAACGCCGTTGATCATCCGGCGTTGCGACCCGGCGTGAGTTGCGGGTCACCCGGGAGATCGCCGGTCGATGCGCCGTGGTGAGTACAACAGGGGAAAAGATTATTTTTTCTAAAAATTTGAATAGACGGGAGCTTCGAAGTCTCGATGTTCTCGGGAATTATGTGTCGGCGGCGACGGGAGGGGAGAGAAAAACTCGGAAATCAGTGGCAACGGAGAAATGACTGTTTTGTGCCAACCGCCAACCCGAAGAGCCTAGATCCATCGCGAAGGCGGCCCAAACACAAGGAGCAAATCACAGTCGCGTCATATCTCTAAACCCCTGACGAGATAAGGACAAGCGTCGGGATGTGTCCACCGGAGGAGGGCCTTGTTTTCGCGGTGCATGAGAGCGCTATTCCCGTAGGCAGGGGGACGTCTCGCGATGGGGACCGAGACCTGGAAGCCCTTTTTCTACGAATACCCGAACGGTAACGACATGCCGTTGAGCCTCACTATGGATCCTTCGTTCTCGACGCCCTTCATCCGAGAGTCGCAATAGCCGAAGGGGACCCATATTGGGCCGACAGATGCTGCGTGTGGAGGATCTCGGGGTCGCATGCGGAGTGAAATGGCCTGATCGCTATAGCCGGGGGCGCGCGCCAACGACTCGGTGATATAGATGGTCTTGCATCGGGGTCTGGCAGATTTTTGTTCTTCTCCCTCTTTCTATTCCCTCCTCTGGTTTTCCAGTATGCTATCGCAAAATGTGCAGCTTGACAATGAGAGTCTTGTCGACAAAGCAACGAGTGTTAAGAAAAAGGACAACCAGCTCGGTGTAAGACCATGACAGGGATGTTTCATTCGTCCAAAGTCGCTTCCAGAAAGCCCGTGCAGTGCATCTTTCATCTCAATGTCGAAACTGAGCTCTTGCCTTCGCAACCTTTTCAGCGAGAAGAGTGTGTAAGTCATGGCTCCTCTCGTTGCCTGGCTGACACTTGATTGGAACAACGGTACGAAGAAGCTGAAGTTTCCACCTGGTTCAGCTGACTGCCTTCATCTTCAGTCTGCGGCAGCACCGTCTTTCAACAAGGGTCATCGTGACTTCTGCCTTGTCGCCGGCTCCATGAGGCTTCCGCTTAAGATGAGGCAATGTCCGGTCTGACAACGCCTGGAAGCAGAAGGCCACGCCGCCAAAGCAATCCGCTTACCGCGCCCACGCAATCGCGATGCACCGATACCAGCAAGCATCTCAGTCGCCGGCAACGACTGCTTGGCCAGTTCCAAGTATGCGGAGCGTGTTCGAAATTCCGGCAGCCCTATCACCAAATCCCTTCAGGCGGCTTGAACTCGCCGAGGAGTTGACGATTGACGCCTGGTCCGGCCAAGTCTACCACTACTACCAAGTATCTCGCTATGCCGAGTCGCCATATGGCAAGCTTGAAGACGACGAGTCGCAAAAAGTAGTTCCAAAGAGCAGCAGCACACTGAGGACTGGAGTATGGGCGCGCACGCTGGTGTGGCTAGTGTCTTGCGCATTCGCACAAACCAAGAGAAGAGTCGAGGTTGCGGCATCGACCATCTCGACAGCGCTGGACCGCAGGAGAGAAGAACTCAAGTCATGGTGGATTTCTCGAAGCTCGAATCGCTACCTCGCGCCTCTGGTGGTGTTTCCCGTCGTTGTGGGGGTTTTGCTGGTGCTGATGCTCAATCTGATGTTGGTGCAATATATGTTGGTGGACGAGGAGGCTCCCCCCGTCTATGTCTTGATTCACGAATGTCGGACATGGTCAGTCTCTTCAGGATGGAAGTCAAGGCCATGAAATGCGGCAAGCACCACCAGATTCTTGGGCCAGTCCCCCGTGGTGGCCTTTTGAGGTTGGTTGCAACTCTTTCAGTTGGATTCGGATCTTAGATCTGCTGCTAACCTGGAGTTATTAGTTAACATGAGCCCGTGCCTGCGTCGGCTGTCAGTAAGAGCATCGCAAAATGGCTCGCAGGAAATGCTCGATGGCCTTCAGGGAGTGGTGGTTCGTGTAAGTCGTCTTCAACCCGTCTCTGTTCCCGCGGTCCCAGAATCGCGATGTCTGAGAGTGGCGTACCGGTTGAAGAAGTTTTCGTCCCCGTTTTCTTTTTTTTCTTTCCTCCCAACGCCACCATCCACGATGGGGGCGGCAAAAACATATTTGAACACAGTTCACGCCACATTGACAATGCCTCATATGCAATGGCACATGATCCAAAAGACGAGGTAAAAATGCGAAGCGCCTCAAAGTCAACTGTCAGCGAATGACTAACGAAGAAGTTCTCGTCGACGGACCTCAGCCTGCAGAAGGTGCACGTGGTAGCGAGCACGGACCACTCAGCTCGCTGTCAGTGACTGCAGGGACGATCCGGGAGCTCGGGCCACGGCAATGGCAGCCGCGCCGCTGGTTTACAGCGAGGAGCGCGCTGTAGCTACCTATAGCGGCTCCAAGGCACGCTGGAAATTTTTGAGGGGGACGGGCTACTACTTCACACCCCAAGCTGAATATCCCACCTTACACAAGCAGCAAAAATGACGGGCAGCAGCGGTGATGAGGGACGAGAGCGGCAATGACGGACGACAGCAACAATATCGGACTGCAGTGATAGTAGTGGGCTGCAATGGATAGAGAGGATGTGAGATAGATACCTACTCAACCTGTGGTAGGTACGGGCTTAGGACCCGCGGGACGAGACACCTAGCGGGCTCCAGCTGTCTCGCTTCGGTTGAAGGTTTGTTCCGAGCGAACAGAGGCGGGACGCCATCGGGAAATCCCGCGGCCCAGACACGTCTGGTTTTCCTGTTAGAGTTCGCTCTGATAGCGCTTTTCCACCAAAATCCCCAATTGCATCACATCGCACCCTAGGACTACCTATCTGGTCGTTCGTTCCTTTTTTTTTGGCCCTTTCTTCTTCGATCGCGCCTTCTCTTTCATTCCCCATCTGGACCCTCTCCCCTCTCCCCTATCCAGGCCGAATTAATTGAAAGGGCGCATTCTCCTTTTCTCTCCTCCCACAACCCCGAATCAGTCTCGAATCCCACGACGACAGACACGCCACCATCATGTTCAAGCTCGGACGCAACCGCCTGGCTTCTGCCATCCAATCTTCCTCGAGGCTCGCTGCTCCTTCCGCCAGATTCCCGGGTCTTGCGCAGCAAAGGAGAAACCTCAGCATCCACGAGTACCTCTCCGCCGACCTTCTGCGCCAGGTAAACCTCTCGCGATACCCTGGGCCCTCGCGCCCCACTCCCCTTTCGGCAGTTTTTCAGGAGCTCCCGTCCGCTAACATGTGTCGCTTCTCCCCTGTAGTATGGAGTCGGTGTCCCCAAGGGTTCCGTCGCGAAGACCGCCGCCGAGGCCAAGGCCATCGCGAAGGAGATTGGTGGTGAGGACATGGTTATCAAGGCCCAGGTCCTCGCCGGTGGACGTGGAAAGGGTACCTTCGACAACGGCCTGAAGGGCGGTGTTCGCGTTATCTACTCGGCTCACGAGGCCGAGATGTTCGCCGAGCAGATGATTGGCCACAAGCTCGTCACCAAGCAGACCGGCGCTGGCGGCCGCCTCTGCAACTCCGTCTACATCTGCGAGCGTAAGTTCGCCCGCCGCGAGTTCTACCTCGCCATCCTGATGGACCGCGCCACCCAGGCCCCCGTCATCGTCTCCTCCTCCCAGGGCGGTATGGACATCGAGACCGTCGCCAAGGAGAACCCCGAGGCCATCATCACCACCAACATCGACATCAACAAGGGTGTCACCGACGAGATCGCCCGCGACATCGCCGTCAAGCTCGGCTTCAGCGAGCAGTGCATCGAGGACGCCAAGGACACCATCCAGAAGCTCTACAAGATCTTCCTCGAGAAAGACGCCACCCAGATCGAGATCAACCCCCTCTCCGAGACCTCTGACCACAAGGTGCTGTGCATGGACGCCAAGTTCGGCTTCGACGACAACGCCGACTACCGCCAGAAGGAGATCTTCAACTGGCGCGACACCACCCAGGAGGACGCCGACGAGGTCCGCGCCGCCCAGTCCGGCCTGAACTTCATCAAGCTCGACGGCGACATTGGCTGCCTCGTGAACGGTGCCGGCCTCGCGATGGCCACTATGGACATCATCAAGCTCAACAAGGGCGCCCCGGCGAACTTCCTTGACGTTGGTGGTGGTGCCACCCCTGCCGCCATCAAGGAGGCCTTCGAGCTGATCACCAACGATCCCAAGGTCACTGCCATCTTCGTCAACATCTTCGGTGGTATCGTCCGCTGCGACCTTATCGCCCAGGGTCTCATCAACGCCTCCAAGGAGCTGGACCTCAAGATCCCTATCATCGCCCGTCTGCAGGGTACCAACATGGAGGCCGCCCACGAGATCATCAACAACTCCGGCATGAAGATCTTCTCCATCGACGACCTCCAGACCGCCGCCGAGAAGGCCGTGCAACTGTCCAAGGTCGTCAAGATGGGTGAGTTTCCAGAGTCTCCAACCTGAGTGGCGGACAATGCTAATGACTGACACCCGCCACAGCTCGTGATATTGACGTCGGCGTCGAGTTTACCCTGGGTATCTAAGCTCTAGCGTTGTGTTTAGACTGGCCTCGCCCTGTACATTAATTAACGTAGCCTTAGGTTGAAAGGTGGTAGAAATGTCAGTCTTGATCAAACTTGTGTCCAATAATCATTCTCGAGTCCCGCCCCGTTTGTGGTGCCACCGTCACCTGTTGTCGCTTTTTCTTTACGTTACACGATCCCGTCCCTATGCACAATTTGCTCGTTCAGGGTCCGCCCCACGCCCGCGAGAAGCTCCGGATGTGCTCGAGGAACGAAGTAACGAGAGTTATTACCCCTATGTAGATCGACGGGTGGTGCGTTGGACCCAGG
>WIGM01000605.1:0-26797 GCA_014235935.1 Colletotrichum musicola | reverse complement strand
CACAACCTCACCTAATCTTCCTCGACAACCACCACCACCACCACTCCGACAATGGCCTCCCTCCCCTCCCAACATCCAACGCTATCCCTCCATCTAACAGACCGCGCCCTTAACCCGATCCTAACCTCCGCCCGCTCCCAGCCGCAGCTAGAAGCCCTGACCTCCCTGACGACAACCTCCCTCACAGCCCACGCCGCCGCGACCCGATTCTCCCTCGGCCCAGCCCAGCGCATCATCGTCGAGCACGAAGCAAGCTCAGGCTCCGGTGCCGCAGGGGGTCCAGTGGTCATAGCATCCTTCATGTCAGGCGCAGACGCCCTCCCCAACGGCGGCGAGACGTCCTCCGCCTCCGCGGCGGCAGCAGCGGCGAGCAGCAGCTTGAACACGCCAGCCGCCTCGAGGCCCGTATCCTCCGGCGCCAACGCCACGACGCCGACGGCGGAGTCCTCGGCGGCGGCGGCGAGGACCGACGCGGGGAAGGCCGGCGGGGACGACGCGGGGGAGAGCGTGGCGCCCATGCTCGTCGGCGTCGTCGTCGCGGCGACGGGGGAGGAGGCCATGGAGGCGCGACGCGCCGCCGGCAGGCTCGAGAGGGTGGGCAGGGAGTTCCAGCGGGAGTGGGCGGCGGAGGAGGGGATCGACGGCGCGGCTGGGGGCCAGTAGGGGACAAAAAGAGAGGGAACCCTGCAGCCGGGATACACCATCGGGCGGGAGGAAGCTGCCACATGCCACGCCACGTCATGCCGGCAATGGTCGTCGGTGTGAACTCCGACAGGGACAGCGTCCGTCGCTGTGGGTACCTCGACCACGTCGACCAAGCCGCCGGCCGGGCCGTCTTCACGAGGGAACGAGCGATGAGACCATGGTCAAACGAGGACATCAAGGTTATAGGATAGGCGTTCAGGAAATATGCGCGTTAATCATAATCTTTTGATTTTGACGGTCTCTATATACCGAGCTTCATTTTACCCGTAACGTCCATCGTCGCGTTAAAAAAATAAAAAGAACAAGAGGAATCATCGCCAATTAACCAGGTTCTACCCATTTATATAGTCGCTTTAAATGATCTGCTGGAAAGCACGGTTGATGGGGGAGCGGACGTTGGGGACGTCCTTCCAGAAGTTGATGGTGGCAACCGCACGCTTGGAGATGCCCTCGGGGGTGAACTCGAACTTCTGCAATGGTTGTTAGCGCTGGATGGGGTAACGACGATGCGGTCTGACTCGCCTTGTAGACGTCCTTGTAAGGACCGGAAGCACCGAAGCGGTTGATACCGAACTGCTCGTGGGAGAAGCGCTCCCAGCCGAGGGTGGTCATGACCTCAACGGACAGGATAGGGGCACCGTCGGGCAGGACGGAAAGCTTGTACTCCTTGGACTGGGCCTCAAAGACCTCGGTGCAGGGAATGGAGACAACACGGGCAGTGATGTTGTGGTTCTCCTTGAGGTACTTGACGGCGTCGACGCAGATGCAGACCTCGGAACCGGTGGAGACGAGGGTGATGTCGGCGTTCTCGGCCTCGTGCAGGACGTAACCACCCTTGGCGGCCTTCTCGATGATGGAGCCCTCGAGCTGGGGCAGGTTCTGGCGAGAGAGGGCAATGATGGAGGGGGTGTGCTTGGAGGTGAGGGCGACGTAGTAGGCGGCGCTGGTCTCGTTACCGTCGGCAGGGCGCCAGACCATGGTGTTGGGCAGGGCGCGGAAGTGGGCGAGGGTCTCGATAGGCTGGTGGGTGGGGCCGTCCTCACCAAGACCGATGGAGTCGTGGGTGGCAACCCAGATGGCGCGGACCTGGGAGAGGGCGGTGAGACGGACGGCGCCGGCGGCGTAGGAGACGAAGTTGAGGAAGGTACCGCCGTAGGGCAGGATGGTGCCGTAGGCGGCCAGGCCGTTCATGATGGCACCCATGGCGTGCTCACGGACACCGTAGCGGATGTAGCGGCCGGAGTAGTCGCCGAGGCCGGTGGCGGGGGCCTGGAAGTCGACGGCGTTCTTCCAGCGGGTCAGGTTGGAGCCAGTCAAGTCGGCAGAGCCACCGAGAAGCTCGGGCAGGACGCTCTCGACCTTGCTGAGGACGGTCTCGGAAAGCTTGCGGGAGGCGATGGCGGGGTCGGCGGGGGTGTAGACGGGCAGGGCCTTCTCCCAGCCCTCGGGGAGGTCGCCGGTGAGGCGGCGCTTGAGGTCCTTGGCCTCCTCGGGGTACTTCTGGGCGTAGCTGTCGAGGAGCTTGTTCCACTCAGCCTCGGCGGCGGCACCCTCGGCGGCGTGCTTGCCGTAGGCGTCGTAGACCTCCTGGGGAACGGCGAAGGACTGCTCGGGGTTGAAGCCGAACTTCTCCTTGAGCTGCTTGATGTCGTCGGCCTTGAGGGGAGAGCCGTGGACACCGTGGGTGCCCTGCTGGAGGGAACCGAAACCAATGGTGGTGCGGAGCTTGATGAGAGTGGGCTTGTCCTTGGACTGCTGGGCCTTGGCAATGGCGGCCTCGATGCTGTCGAGGTCGTTGTCACCGTCGGAGACGGTGATGACCTCCCAGCCGAAGGACTCGTAGCGCTTGGCAACGTCCTCGGTGAAGGCGACGTTGGTGTCACCGTCAATGGAGATGTGGTTGTCGTCCCAGATGGCAATCAGGTTGCCGAGCTGGAGGTGGCCAGCGAGGGAAGAGGCCTCGCCGGAGACACCCTCCATCAAGCAGCCATCGCCGAGGAAGCAGTATGTGTAGTTGTCGGAGACGTTGAAGCCCTCCTTGTTGTAGATGGCAGCGGTGTGAGCCTGGGCGATAGCCAGACCGACAGCGTTGCAGATACCCTGACCGAGAGGGCCGGTGGTGACCTCGACACCGGGGGTGTCGTGGGCCTCGGGGTGGCCGGGGGTGATGCTGTCCACCGTCTTTGGCAGCGTAAGCAATTGGCCGATTTCCAGCATTCACAGGCACGTGCAGTCGCAGAATACTTACGCGGAACTTCTTCAGGTCGTCCAGGGAGACGCCGTAGCCGAAGAGGTGGAGGAGAGCATACTGGAGCATGCAGCCGTGGCCGTTGCTGGGCGGAGATCAGCATACAGCTCTGAGGGGTGAGCTCCGAGGTGAGAAGAAGAGACTTACGAGAGAACGAAGCGGTCACGGTTCAGCCACTTGGGGTTCTTGGGGTTGAACTTCATGAACTTGTTGAAGAGAACGTGGGCGACCGGCGCCATACCCCTGGAGAATGTGAGCTTTTTTTCCTGTTCATGATGGTCGCGAATGCGCGCGGTGAATGCGGGGGGACGTACATGGGCGCACCAGGGTGGCCGGAGTTGCTGTTGAAGGTGGCATCGACCTGAGGCGAGAAATGTCAGTCAACTTCTTCATCTCCGGAGTTGATTGCCTCTCGAGGCGGCGGAAGCTCGCTGGCGATGCGGTGTCGAGAACTCGTCTCATGATGCCACGGTGCCGATGGCGGGGCAGACAATTCCCAACAACCGCAGGCTGCGGGTGGCGGGGTAAAATCTGGCGGGCTGGTGAGACTCACAGCAAGCAGGCGGATCGTGTTGATCGCCTTCCAGTCTTGTTCGGTGTAACCCATGGTGTCTGATTTGCTTTGATCTTCCAAAAGACGCTGTCTCGGTCTCGGTAAAGGGGTGGAGGAAGAGAAAGATTGATGCAAGAGGAAGAAAAGCTCGAGGAGCAGCGGGGAGGGCGGAATAAAAAGAAGCGGCGAGGAGGGAAGGGATGAGCGGCGGTGGTCTGGTCTGGTATGGTAATTGGTATGCGTACGCAGCAACGCCGTACTCCGTAGGTAACGGAGTACTCTCTCTAGGTATGTTCGGCCCCAAGTGAATTATTGAGCATCTGGTGGGGACCTGACGTGGGAGTGGACATGGAGGGACATGGAGGGGACAGGTACATGATGGAGGGGCAGACCACTGCCGCCGGATTCACACCAGACGAGACGACACTACTGGACCACTGCGCGCGGGAGGTCACCGCACCGTGGGATGCTCGGCCGGGGGGTGTCGAGGGGGGGGGACAACCGTGTTTGAGCTGATGGCTGGAGGCACGGCGGCAGCCCACCTCGCGTCTCTGGCCTGCAGGTCTACTGCTCTTTCCCATTGACAGCCGCAGGATACGCAGGTACTTACTAATACCTTACCTGGTACGCACCTGCGGTACGGATGGTTAGAGGTGAGTCTATATCGCGCCTTCCCTCTTCTTCCTCATCGCTCTGTAAGGCGGCGTGCGGCAGCGGAGGTAAGCTTTAGCCACAGCAATACCAATGGCGAGGGAGAGAGAAAGAGCTCCCCGGCAGGTACTTTCCGCCTACAGCTAGCGCCGCCGGCCAGCAAAGTACCTGCGCAGTCGGCGGGATGTCCGGCCCATCGCCGCTGCCTCCAGTAGGTACTTCCCGTCGGTACCCATCGAAAAGCACCAGGTACGGGCACTGATTCCGGTACCAATCCCCCGGCGGCCAATGTAGTGAGTGTCGTGGACATGGCAACTGGCATCATCAGCAAAAAGTCACGCAAAAACAGACAAGTTACAACCACCGGCCGCAGAGAATCCTGATACAATCTTCACATGAAGTGGGGTCCCTCTTCTGATGAGTTTTCCATCTTGGTCCTTTTTTTCTGCATCGATTCCCCAATTTTCGGCCTCGTCCTGAGCCTTGGCCCGGCCGCATCGCCGTACTGTGCACAGGCATCTCGAGCGGGTACGCCAACGGTACGGCAAGGCACTGGAAGATACAGGATGATGGATCATGGATGAACTTACTATGGATTAGCGGGCACTTGCTTCGACTTCAACTTCAGCTCGTCTGAACCACTGTGGACTGACTTTCCTGGTTGCGTCGACACCGACGGGACACTCTCCTAGTGTAGCGTCCATATGCTGCCAGCCTGGTGCCCCTCACCGTGGCTGGCAGAAACCCACCACCCGCGTTCCTCGTTCTCGCCATTGGTGGCTTCGTCGGTACAACAAGAGACGGGCTACATGTTACTCGGGTTCGCTCGCTGTTCGGTTCCCAGCTTCGATTCACCCGGCAACCCTTGAGAGGCAAAAATGTCCGGCCGCAACATAACCGCGGTGCCTCGCTGACCGGAGCGCTACCGACGTCGGTGCTTCGTCGTCCCCCCCAGGACATCCCAACTGGACGAATCATACCGCACTCGGCCCGTCGTCTCAACCATCACGGTGCCCCGGCTCAGTCAGCAACCTCCGAGCGTTCCCATCACTGTCAAACCGAAAGAGTGACGTCTTTTTTCACCAGGTCGAGAGTCAGTCACTGTCGATGAGCTTCACTCGGCGGTATTATTGACTCGCGCGAACGACGGGACGTCCCTCTGATGGATCGTCCTTCATCGAGACTGTCGTCATAATGCCCACAACGCGCTCTCTCGAGTCCTGGGTTGTCCCCATCGGCGCGACGGCGCCTGGCAACTTCGGCTTCTCCTTGACTAATCCGTGGAGACCTCTGGAGATGGCTGTATCGTCGATGTCTTCTCACTTTGGGCCACCTCCGGTCCACATGGGCCTTTTTCGCAGGTCTCGCCCGCCCCTCCCTGCTCCGCCAGTAGGCTCGGTTCATTTATTCACTCACGATGCTGCCCCCCATCGGCTATAGCGTAGGACCCCCAAGACCCCCCAGCGAAGACGGCCGGACTTTAAGCCTCGCGCATCGTGCAGGGAGAGCCAAGCGCCGAAAATACCCTCCCCTGCCTGCGACGACCGCCCTCTGCTCGCGTTGTTTCAAGCCGGCGACGCGGATAAGCTCTGGCCCCAGTGGCACCTGGTGCTCTAACACCGCCTAGCATCCCCTGGTCGAATCTCGTGCTGAGATCCAGTCATGCCAGTGGACCCTGACTGCATAATGACACCTTTCTTGTGTCCCTCTGTTGTTGAGACTCGACGACCCCCTCTGGATTTTCTCCCCCTCCTCCCTGAATTGCCCCTCCGACGACCCCTCCATTGCGGCCTTGCTTTTACGTCTAGGACGCGCGACAGGCGTGGCCAAAGCTGAGAAATAAGACGGGTTGGATGGATGCTGATTCGAATACAACAGACTTGACTCAAATGGATACATATCATACAGTATTGGTGGCGAGAAACGAAAATGCCATCAGAATTCCGCACGAAATATGCGTCCAACGGTTGTCGGCACATCAACCCCGGATATCGCAAAACTTCGGCGTGTATCGAGACGCGGGACTCGGCTGGCGGTTGAATTCACACCGTGAATGAGTTCAACCTTTTTTTCCCTCCTGCCCCTCTCCAAGGGAAAAAAAAAAAAAGAATTTCCTCCTCCCTCACCTCTCGTGAGTCTCAACAGCTACTAGGTGCGCCTCCGGAGCCGGTGAGCACGGGCCATCCGGCTGGGATACATCCAGTTTCGTATTTATCCGCGCAAATCAAGGCGGCCCCAGGGCCCAAGCTCCCGCTTCCCTGCGGATGACATCAAGCCTCTCCACCCGCATATCCGCCACTCCAAGGCGGCGTGTATCCGTCAGCTCGGCCGGGTCGAGATTCAGCGGATGAAGGTGCGAGAAAAATATCTCAAAGAATTCGCTGTCTGCTTGGCGAAGAGATTGCGATGTGCAAATCGCATCAGGCGAGGTGCCTGCGCGCCTCAGCCTCTTCAGCCTTGCGTTCCTGTGTCCTTGGTGAGGTTGAATGGCGGGCGGTGAGACCTTGGGGTTGGAACGTTCCCCCGCCTGAGCTACTTGGTCTGGACCTCACTCACACAAGAATTCGATTAACACGTTCTTGACTTGCTAAGTAATCTTCAAAATCTTAGAGTCGTAGGATATACACCAATAGTGTGGTGTCTGTTGCATCGTCAAAACTTCACCTGCTCTCAGGACGTAAACAGCTGTCGTAACCTTCTACGGCAGATACCGTGATGGCGGGCGGTGTGGGACCCTGCCCGATTGAGTTTTCGCCTCAGCCAAACCGCAGACCGCATCAGCTACACAAACTTCGAAGACATCAGCTTCTAGAACGAACAACAATACAACAATACAGCCTGAGCTTGCTATTACTGAGTTCTACTGAACGAAGCCTTCGTCTGAACCAGGCTACCCAAAAAAATTAAAACTAAACAGCATTCCTTCTTAAGGGATCGTCATCAAAACCCCTCCATTACCCCGCCATCGACAACCTCTCACAAAGAAAAGATGGGCAAGAAAATACATCCCAAGCCGCCCAAGCAGCAACCCAAACCGAAACCAAAGCCGCAGGCTCCAAAGCCCTCGGCTGCTGCTGTTGCTGCTCCCACTGTCGCAGACCTCCTTCCCTTCGCCCTGCAGCAGCGCATCCTCGCGACCTTCGGCGCGGCCTTCGCCCCCGTCCTGAACTCGGACTCGCTGGCCAGCTTGCTGCAGGAGGTGAAAGCGGCGCTGTACGCGCGCGACTTCGACGCCGCGTTCGCCCGCGCGAGCCCCGAGGCGCTCGACGCGTACGCCGCGCGGTGGAGTCCCACGCGCGCTTTGGCGTACGCTGCCGTGCTCGCCGGTGTCGAGGAGCACTTGGCGGAGGTGCTTGTTGACCGGGACGCCGGAGCCGTCTTCGGAGGTAATGATGCCGAAGCCACCGAAAAGGAGGAGTCCCCGGCCCAGATGCCGACCAAGTCCATAAGGATGATCTCGATAGGCGGCGGCGCCGCAGAGATCGCCGCCCTCGCGGCGTGGCTCTCCACCACGGAACCCGCCATCTCCGGCTCCGTCACCCTCCTCGACTCAGCGCCGTGGTCCTCCGTTGTGACGAAACTCCACGACGCACTCACGTCTCCTCCTCCATTATCAAAGTACGCCAGCGCCTCTGCCCGCGCCTCCAACAAGCCCCTCCTCGCCCCCTCGCGCCTCGCATCGACCTTCTCCCAGAGCGACGTGCTATCCCTCGACCGTGCCGGTCTCTCCGCAACCCTGGGGAGCGATCCGGTGCTGGTGACGCTGCTCTTCACGCTCAACGAGCTCTACACCTCCGCCGGCGTGGGCAAGACCACGGCCTTCCTGCACGACCTCTCCGCCGTCGCGCCCGCGGGGACGCTGCTTCTCGTCGTCGACAGCCCGGGCAGCTACTCCGAGGCCGCGGTGGGTAAGGAGTCGAAGAAGTATCCGATGCAGTGGCTGCTCGACCACACCTTCGTTAAAGACGAAAAGCCCGTCGAGGGGTGCCTGTGGGAGAAGGTCGAGTCGCACGACTCCGTGTGGTTCCGGCTCGCCGAGGCGCTGCACTACCCGATCGCCCTGGA
Organism: Colletotrichum musicola; assembly: GCA_014235935.1. Classification (NCBI taxonomy): domain Eukaryota; kingdom Fungi; phylum Ascomycota; class Sordariomycetes; order Glomerellales; family Glomerellaceae; genus Colletotrichum; species Colletotrichum musicola. The sequence goes on along the minus strand of WIGM01000605.1, from coordinate 18,575 downwards.
GAACATGCGCTACCAGATGCACCTCTACCGCGCCTCTAGACCATGAAGGGCATGGAATTTCAAAGAAACCAAAGAAAAAAGAAAGAAAGAAAGAACGCCTGATTATTTATATGAAGCAGACAACGCACCCGTCCTACCGCCGTCTATGCCCAAACGAGTCTCTTCAGGGTGTAGCTTATATGATCCAGCAACCCCGTGCTCTGCCTCGCCTCCTCGAGCGAGATGATGTCCCCCTTCTCTATGATGCTCTCGGTGCCCGGCCTCTCCTTTCCCGGCCTCTCCTTGCCCGGCTGGCTCAGGAACGCGAGCCGCTCGATGTCCGCGCAGATGCTGACAACCTGCTGCATCTCGCTCATCTTGGGCCCCTCGCCCGTCACCGCGGCAGACGATTGCGAGTACGGCGCCTTGAACGCAACCTTGCGCACCGGCGGGGCCTTTGGGCGTCCGCCGCCTAGAAGGCTGCTGAGGGCGGATTGCGTCGTCTGCTGTGGCTCCGCGCTTGGTCGGTCGGTCTTGGTGCTGCGCTTCACGCCCAGGTTCGAAAACGTCCTTGTATTCGTCCGGGTTACGTCGTTCTTGCCCGGCTGGTATGATACAACGAAGCCGACGTTCTTCGCCTCGTCCGTCTGGCCCGGGGAGACGGTCGAGATGATGTACGTGCCCAGCTTGATGCCGACGACGTGCGCCAGGTCGATCCGCTCGTAGGACGACACCTTGTCCATGTTCCAGTCGAACCGGCACAGGTAGAGGGCCGCGTCGGTCAGCAGCAGGACCACCTCCTGGAACGGCAGGGCGCGCAGGGAGTCGGAGGCGTGGGGGCTGAAGAGCACCCAGCCGCCCATGAACTCCTCGCCCTCGTCGGAGATGACGCGCCTCTGCGACAGCTCGATCGCCTGCTCCCTCATCTTCAGCATGGAAACCGCGGGGTCCTTTGTCATCATCTCGGCCTCGAACTCTTGGAAAACCATCGAGTTGACGTTGCCCAGGAGGAAGTCGATTGCCGCCTGGCTGAAGTAGTCGTTGACCATTCTGAGACTGGTGTTAGCGATGGAGAACACGGGAGAGACAATTAGATATAGCATCGTACCCGTTGTAGAATCTCGTCAATGAAAGACCAAGATCGTTCAGAGTGCCGCCGAGATTGCGCTTCTTCGTCCTCGTGTAGTCGCCCTTCATGGCCGCCGTCGAGGCGTACTGCTTCGACACCGCGTCTCCGTTATCGGCCCAGAGTGTGTTGAACCACGACGTCTGCTGGTCGACCTGGGCGGCGAGGTCGTATCCTTCGGCCCGCAGCTGGGTCTCGAGCATGTATCTGGCAAACGAGCTCTGGCAGACGTTGGTCCTGTCGAGGCAGTCCATGCAATTCGTGCGCAGGACGCCGCGCTGCTTCGCCGTGATCTTCCCGCCCTCCTCGACGGTGCTACCGAAGGCTTCCAGCTTGTCCCGGAGCGTGTCGAGGAGCAGGCTCACGTTTTCAAACTTCATCCCGCGGCAGGCTGCGTGGAAGTCAAACCACTCAAAGGGGACCGTCGACTCCTCTCCAGCCTTGCTGAACTCTTCCTCGTTGAGCCGCTGGACCGTCTTCTCGTACTGGCCTCCCACCGTCGACTCGACGCCGTGTTTCTCGACGAGGTTGACGATCTGCAGCCCACCGTACTCGCTCTTGAGGCGCTCAAAGTGCTTCTTCGCCGCTGCGTAGTTCGCCTCGGGCGAGTGCTGGATCACGGGCACTGGCTTGAGGGAGTAAGGAGACTGGGTGAAGAATATCGGGATGCTGCCGCGGATCTGGAGGAACGAGTGGACCTTGGATGCCTTGTCCCAGGAGGCGCTCGAGAGGATCTGCTCGGTCTCGACTGCGTTGGCGACGAAACCCTGCTCGTCGATGCCGCGTCTCAGGTAGCGCAGGCCGGCTCGCTGCGTGGATCGGCGAGAGATGACGGTCAGCAGGAACTTCTTCTCAGTAGGACGAAGGTCGATCGAGTCGCGAACCGTCTCCGCGGGCGGCGACGCAGGGTCGGAGGCGGGGTGGCGCATAGCCGACAGCTCCACGGAGTCTCCGAGGCCTTCGTCGGTTTGCGGAGGGCTGCTATCAACCACAAACTGCTTTTGTCCGACGAAGCCCTGCATGAGCGGCAGCAGGAGGGATTCTTCCCTGGCTTCCATGAACGGCTTCAGGGTGTTCTTATTCCAGAAGAACATGGGGTCGACACGGTCGTGAAGGGGCACATCGCTGGACTGCGACCTGGCCTCGCTCGCCCAGTGCCTAGTAATATCGATTTCATACGAAAAGTAGAAACTTCGCGAGGAGCCAAACAGAATCTGGGTCGTGCGCAGGAGCTTCGGCAGCAGCGTGGAGGCCGGCGCGGGCTCGCCGGAATCGTCTATGGCAGAGGATGCCTCCGAAATCGCAGCTTGGTCGACGGAGCGCCGAACCTGGTCCGCCGTGCCGCTCCAGCCCGTGCTCCTCTTCTGGTCGTGCGGCCCGCTCCTGCTCAACCACCTCTGCGCGAACCGGCCATAGCTCCCCCTTCTGCCGATGACGTCCTTGGCCACGGTGCTCTTGACGGGCTCGGCACTGCTGCTCTTCGACTCTGGCGAAGGGTCCTCAACCTCGTCGCCACTGGCGGGGAGTTCGACGAAGCTGTCGCTGTCGCTGTCTTCGGCATCCTTGTCCGTCTTCGTGTTATCCAGTTCGAGCGCCGTTTGCGCGATAGCTTCGCTAGCTTCTTTCTGGGAGGAGCACGGGGTGACGGCTACTTCGGTGACGACGTAAATCGGGAAACCGCATATTTGCGCAACCTGCTGCCGCTTTATGATGGTGATCAGGTAGCTAAGTCTTGAGACCGTAATAAGTCCTAAACGTTGCGCACACGGATCAGCTCGGGAGTGCGCGCTCGGCGGGAAAGCTTCCCGGGAGCTCGGGGCAACAGACCTATAACGCCGAAGGCTTCAAAGGAAGACTTTGGCTGGGAAATGTCGGGAATATGCTCGCGAGAGGCAGGGGTTATTGCTGCGTCGCCATATCTAACCCTCACGGGCTGCGCAGGGCGCTGTCCCTTGGTCGCGAACGGCTGAATTATAAGCCCGTCGACAGCTGCGCAGATGATGATCTTGCGTGCGATACCGGGCATTTTTGCGATCCGGGGACCACGCAAAGTCGGGCTGTGCGCACCAGAAGACGGGTGGTAGAGATTATGTTTTAGTAGAAAATCGGAAGGGAACGGATGTTATCACCAGAACTATGAACGCGGTACGGACGGTTTCCAGAAGTGCCGTTGGGATATGCACATAATTGGCAATGTTTGGAGGGGACCATTGCAGGGGGGACCGGGCGCGGATGGCACGTTTTGGGTGCTGCGAACTGCTGATGATGTCGCCAAAAATCGGCCATAGGCAGGTACATATCTAGCTACCTATGACATGGGTGGTGGGCCGCGGGGTAACGTCAGACTGCATTTCCTGGGCGCGAGTACAAGTCACGCCTGAGACACCGGCCCGGTGAGTGGTTCATTCCATCGTCCAGCGCTGTGGTTGCAGCTGCGTTTTCATTCGTTGGGCGCGGGCAGGCGCAACTGGGCGCGTTCAGCACATCTTTATAGAGCTGTCAATTGGGGAAGCTTGGGAGCTCCCGCCAGCTGGAAAGAGGCATTGGACGGCTCGCAATCTTTGGAAAACTTTCCCTGCAGCTCGTCCCGCCTTCTCAACGTTTAGTCGCATGTTTCTCCGGTGTTGCATCTTCATCATTGCATGTTTTTGACGATCTCGATTGACAGCTTTCTGGGATATGTACATAGACACACTACAGAGCAATGTTCCCCTGGATAACTGGTCGACGCCTCTCAACATTTAAGGATTTTATTTTCAGTCGTCATGACTGTGGCAGCCAGAAAAGACAGACCCCGGGTTTCCCCAAAGAGCGCCGATCATAAAACTTGCCATCCTCCAAAGCGTTTTCCAACATCTCCCAAGCTATCCACCCAACATCTTTCGTATGGGTATTTTAGATCGCGAGGCGCTCGACCTTGTCACGGAGAGCGCGGATGGGGCCGGCGAGCTCGCTGCCCTCGTTGGAGGTGATGCTGGCAGCGATGACGGCGCGGGAGACACCGCAGGCACGGCCAAGGGCAGTCTTGGACTTGACGTAGACGTAGGGAACGTTCTTGTCCTCAGCCAGGAGAGGCAGGTGCAGAACGATCGACAAAGGAGCAGTGTCGGCAGCCTTTTGTGAAGTTAGCCACATTGTTCATCAGCAGTGTAGCAGTCAAGACTCACAAGAATAACGAGCTCAGACACACCACGGTTAAGGGTCTTGGTGGCTTCGTTGGCTGGAGCACAGAAACGTCAGCAATTATCAAGGATTTCGAAAGATGAAGAATGACATACCGCCCTTCTTCAGCTGGCGGTAGTGCTGGCACTGCTGGATCAGGTCCAGGATCTCCTGCTGGAGAGCATCATCGGCCAGGGGCCAGGCAGCGGAGTCAGACATTGTTGAAGTTTTTGGTGTCGAGAGATGTCTGAGAGAAGGGTTAGAAGCCGTTTCCACTATTGAGAAGTTTCGGGATCGAGTAACGCCTACCAAATAAGGGAAGCAGGGTTCCTTGCGGTGGCTCGCCCTGGTCGTAAAGTTGATGATTTTGGTGGTGAACGCGAAAGATCCAAAACTTTTTCGAAGCTCGGCGAGAAAAAAAAATCCCACTTACCCCAAACCTCGACGGCACTTTCCGTTGGAGAGTGGGCCGCCTTGCTGGCCGAAGTGGAGCTCTTCGGAATTAGAGGTTCTGCCGACATCCGTCTCCTCCCGCCACATGGACCTTAGCCCCAGCCGCCTCCTGTCTTACGTAAGTGCACGGAGCCGTCAACGCGCCGCAAAACCTGCAACCAACCAGAAGGCCAACCTGGAAACGAGATCTTAACAAGCACACCTCATCTCGAGCAGTCGCCGAAGTACAGCAGTTGGAACCTCGCTCCCCTCGCCATCACCCACAAATCGTCCGCAACTCAGCCGTCGCCCGCATTACCTTCTATTCCCGGCCATCTTTTTCGATCTTTATTTCGACTTGCTCGTCTTCGTCGCCAATTCAAACCGCCAAGATGCCTTCCGAACTCTGGTACGTCAACAACGTTAGCCCGCGTTGCCCCCGTCCCACGACAGCTCCCTATCCATCACCCGGAGCTCCCAACTCCATCCATCGCGGGACCCAGCCTCCTCATCCGACCTTGAGATGACTTCCTAAAGCTCGTTTACTGATGCGATCATGTCACAGCCCCGTCTATGCGGTTCGTCATCCCTGTGGCCCCCGACCCATCGATCCATGACGTCGCCTCCGCCCTTCCACCGAATGAGCCATTTGGCGGCGTTGCCTCGACATCGCGTCCGATCATCATCGCTAACTTCATGGTAGCCCTTCTTCGGTGCCATGGGCTGCACCGTCGCCATCGTCTTCACCTGCCTGGGTGCCTCCTACGGTACCGCGAAGTCCGGTGTCGGTATCTCGGCTATGGGTGTCCTGCGCCCTGACCTGATCGTCAAGAGTATGCGAAACACCGTCCACGACAGACACGCCGCGACGCGGTCGTCGAGAACAAGAGGTTGCTAACACATCTGCCACAGACATTGTTCCCGTCATTATGGCTGGTATCATTGCCATTTACGGTCTCGTCGTCTCCGTCCTTATCTCCGACGGTCTGGCCCAGGAGATGTCCCTCTACACTGGTTTCATCCAGTTCGGTGCTGGTCTGTCCGTCGGTCTCGCCGGTCTTGCTGCTGGTTTCGCCATCGGTATTGTCGGTGACGCTGGTGTCCGTGGAACTGCCCAACAGCCCCGTCTCTTCGTCGGCATGATTCTCATTCTCATTTTCGCCGAAGTCTTGGGTACGGAATCCTCCTGCTTGCATTGTACTGCGCTTTCTGCTGACATTTACCCCCTCCAGGTCTCTACGGCTTGATTGTTGCCCTTCTCATGAACTCCAAGGCCACCACCGACGCCGTCTGCTAAACGAACGACACCCAGAACACCCGACGACGAAAAATGCTCGGTTGAACGGTTGACAACATGTACTTACGCCACAACTAGCACGAGCATGACTTGGCCACATCTAGGGGCAGACAAGATATCATCAGCAGGCGCGTCGAATACTCGAATCGAATGAAAGGTTTACCGGCATGGGCGTGGAAAACGGTCAAAGGTCACCAAATGCCATTGTTTTGTTTCGGACGGCCAGGGAGATTGCTTCTTCTTGACCACGGATCAAACGTATATGTACTATTGTGCCATCACAGGAATGCTATCCACTTTAGGGGCGGTTGCTCAGCATAGACACTGGTGGTGGGGACGGGATTGTAGTCTAGGTTGTGATAATGCTTTCTTGCGTCTACTCGTATGATGATTTCCTTGTCAACTTTCGAGTGAGTCTTGGTTGCTTGAGTCGTAGACACAAGCGAGTCATGAAGGCCCCTTGAAATTCCATGACGAACTATCAGCGCCGGAGAAAACAGTCCCTTGATGCGCATGGCAAAAGGGATTGGATTGCCACAGGTGCCCAACTTTGACGACACAGAACCACTAGTGGCGATGCAGTTCAGTCTCGAGCCTTGCAATTTCGAATCTGGGCCGCAAAAAACGGTTATATTTTAGGGCTCCAGACTTCACTTGGATGCCGCAGGGCCTGCCTAATGCAAGTCGTCATCTGTTGTCAACCAGCACTCGAACACCTGGCACCTGACCTGTGCACGTGGTCGCCAACAATAGTTGCAAGCCACGTGACAACAATGGGTTGATTTGTGGTAAGCCTTGAAATATCATCGCAGTTCGCCCATCATTACGCATCACGACAGACGTAAACGCCCAAAACATCATAACCCGATTTCAACAGCAAAAACTACGTGACAGTATAACGCTGATGATACAAGCACTCAGCCAGCCTGATGTATGTACGCACAGCCTATGTTCCGTCCATCTGGGCCCGGCAGCTCGTGGCGACGGTGCGAACCCTAAAGCATGTAGATGGGAAAGTATAGTCATACGGGCAACTTCTGGCCCAAAGATATGCGTTGGCGTTGCAGATGAGTATCGTTATCATATTTACAAGGAAAGCTGCGGTGGCGTAAATGTCGAAAAGAAGCACCGCGAATTACAACGCTGTACGGGCACGGCGATTTTTATCGCCGGCAATTTTCCGTTCCTCATCCCCATTCATGCTCCGAATTCCCCATCATTATGAACGGCAGGTGCACCTTGGAGGTGACGAAGCACTCTTGTATATACAGACAGGGCACAGCGGCCGATGTCCTAGAAGCCCATTTGTGCAGAAAAGGGCAGTAGCTGTCTTTAGATGACGTACTATTCGAATGTCAGTTATGTTTCACTCAGCACTTCACTTGGTCGGCTTACGGGAATGAAGAGGTACGGGACCTCACGCTCGTACTGGGTCCAGGCCTCGCCATACTTCTGGCGACAGCGGTGGATATCGCGAGCCGCGCGGTGGGCGATCATGCCGCAGAAGAAGACGGGGTAGAACCAGGGGAAGGGGCTCCTGTGAGTTGTTAGAGCTATCACACAGGTTACAGAACCAGTTTTTGCTTACTTGAAACCAGTGATCAGACCCCAGCAGATGGCAAAGAAAGCATCGCAAGTGTAGTGAATCTTGCGGGCGTATCCGTACATGCCATCGGCAAGGATGACGTCGCCCTTGGCCGAAGTAATAGTCTTGGGGTTCTTCACCACGCGCCAGGGCAGCTGGGGAAAAGTCTTGCGCTGAATAAGCTGGCCACGCTCCTGAGCACGGAAGCTGTTCTTCTGGCTGTTGGTCGTGTCCCAGACCCAGTAGACAAACAGGTACGAGATGAAGAGGGCCGTAAGCGCGTAGGGGCTCCACTTGTACTCAGAGGGGTGGTGGTTGGCAAGGAAGATGGTGCAGTGGCAGTAGGAAAGGGGAACGCCGGCCAAGTTCCAGAAGATGAGCATGAAGCCCCACTTCTCGTAGTACATGTCCCTGGAGTCTAAGTTAGATGTGATCAAAACCAATCAAGGCACTGGGAAGAGTCTTACCAAGTAGGAACGATGAGCTGCTCGGCCTTGGCGCAGGCGTTGGCATAGAGGTAGTGAGCCATGACCAAGAAAAGGACCTCGCCAGAGACATATCCGTATCTCTCGTACTGGCGGGCAGCGGCACCACAACTGAGACCGAAGAGGATGAACCACGGAATGCGAACCTCGAAGAACATCTTGAAGTCCAAGATGCCGAACATGCGGGGGTTCAGCTCAGCACCAAGGAAGAAGTCGTAGATCGGGTAGCCGGTCATGCGGTGCTGAGCACCTCTCCACAGAGCAGAGAAGTAGGCAACGAAAGCAACCAGGAATCCGCTCATAATGGCCACAGACATCAGGGGACCGAACTCATCGATGAAAGTGTAGATCGGGAAGAGACCGCTGAAGTGGAGCGCAGCCATGACCGCAATGGTAAAGTAGAAGCTGACGTAGGCGTTGCAGAAGTACTTGAGCTGCTTTCCGCCCTCGTGGGCCAGAGGCTTGCCCCAAGCCCAGACACCGGGCAGCAAGCAGTAGCAAGTGCCCTCAAAGATGAAGAAGGTCCAGTAGATGCGCCAAGCACGGAAGGAGGGGTACGCGCCAGTGTAGACCAGGTTGACGAGATGACGGCCAAATTCTCCCCAGCTTTGGCCCTCCTCACGGGTCGGCAGCTTTCCATCGTAGTAGGTGGCACCAATCCACATATACCACATCAGGAGAGGGAAGCCAATCATCAGCGACAGAGTGCCGAGGCTTCCACCGAACTCGAACTCGCCCGAGGAGTCAATCTTAGGATCGGTGCCAACCTTCCATCCGTCGATGACCTCGCCCTCCTTGTAGACACGTTCGGTGTTCTCCTTGGTGGGAGGGGGGGCGTGGCCGTTCGTGGGAAGCTTGGGCTTCACCTCCTCGACGTGTCCGTTGGTCGCGTGATCGTCAACAGGCTCTTCCTTCACATGCCCATTGGCATGTCCGTTAGAGTGCCCGTTGGCCAAGGGCTCTTCCACGATGGCCTTGCCGTTGACCACAGGCTCTTGCGGGACATCGTCGTCAAGCTCCTCGCGAAACTTGCCGGTGGCTCGGCGGCGCGGGGTGCGGGCCGGCATCTTGGACTCGGTCGTGTCTGCGGTGAGTTCGTTATCGGGAGACTTGCGCCGGGAAGAAACACGTCGAGGCGTCTCGACCATGCCGTCAAAGAGCTCCTTCTTCCTACTGTCGGAGTTAGCAAACCAGTCCGGGAAACGTCGACCTGCGGAGGTTATTGACAGGATATCAGACCGAGAGAAGCAGGTGCCGCTCTAGTCGTCTTGCGCCGATTGCGTGTGGTCTGACTGCGACGAACGATCGTTTGGGGCAGGTGCGAAAAAAGCAACATGAACTTATCTAACTAACCTAGGAGTCTGGCGCAAAGAGTATCGACCCGTCATCTTGAGTGCTTTTATAGATCCGGAGAGAAAAGCTCAGCGTGGGGTCATGCAGCTCTCGTCTAGCTGGAGGCAAGTCCGCGGGTGAGTGTCGTGGAGCTTGCAGCGCGGGCAGACAGGGTTCGACAGCCGAGGGATTGTCACTGACGATGGGATTTCGTCTGCGACATGGGAGGGAGGAAGGTAGGTAGGGAGGAGCGGTGCGGTCAGGACGAATCCGAGTACGACGACCGGGCGCAAGCAAGAGCGTCAACGTGGCGTGCAGGACGAAAAGGCACAACGTGGGACGGAGCGGCGCAAAGTAAAAAATCGCGTGTCCTCACTCCTCCGACTGCGATTGGGGCCCTGGTTCCAGCGCTTCTCAAATTTTTGTTGACATTGCTGGTTGCCCCTTTCTGCCGGTAGTCATGGGTCACGAAGAGAGTCGAAATTGAGGGTACTTTGTTTAGTGTGCAAAGCCCTGCTACTCAGATGTACCTGCTCTAACCCTCTCGGGAGGGTGCCTCGGTCGACGCCGCCCGCGTCTGCAGGCGTCGTCTAGACAGCAGGCCAATAAAAAGCTTGACTTTGCTTCAATTGGGATTCTGTTGGTGGCCCCGCAGCTAGACGACGCCTGCAGGTGCGCTAGGGAGATGCCACCTGGGTACCTAAGCAGCAGTCTCCGATGTCACCTCCATGAGCTCTTGAGCTTCAAGCTGCTTGGTTGGATGTAAAAGGCAAGAGGGCACGGTACCTCTAGTGGGCTAGCTCCTGACCGTGATATCAATCGTCCCAATTGCAGGTCAGCCTCTGGCCCCAGCTCTTGCTAGACGACGCCTGCATGGCATGTATTTCCTGGGTCCACGGGCTCCAGGATTCTCGGAAATTTCATATGGTCGGCGGCTCTGAGAAATCCCCGGATCCCCGTAGCTGCTAGCAACCTAATGAACCAGGTTGACTGCTCAAGAAGGAGACTCGACTCCTTGGTCTTCAATAGGGAAGAGTAGGAACGTCAACAAGAACTCCACGGTTTTTTACGCTATTTGGCGCAAACAAGATACGCTCACTTTCGAGACTCGCTCCTTCGTTATCCTCAATGAGATGGGTGTGAAACAGTTCGCGGTGTAGCTTCCAGCAACCGCCATCTCAACAATGAACCGCAGTCCAAGGACCAACTATAGTAGGTAGCTCCCTATTGGTCCGACGTATCTACCTATGGGAACTATAAGTAACGACGCAAACCGATTTGCCTGCTCGAGGAGAGCTCATGATATCAGTGCCCGACAGACCAACCTGACAAGTGCGAGACAAGGAGAATGGTCAGGAAAGAGAATCTCACGCCCATAGAGGAAGATGCCCACCCAGCCACCATTCACTTGCGCGCCTGCCTCACGTCGATGTCTCCTTTCATTCTAAAAAGACCTGAAATACGTACCTAGGTAGGCAGCAAGCAGTTGCCTAAGGTACGTAGCCAGAGCCTCAAGCTCGTGGCCAACCCGCCTGCCTACGAAAATTGGCCTCGCTTCCTCTGCAGTACGTACCTTACTGATTGGGGGCCACGCACGGTCCACCCTCAGATGGTATATAATCTCTCCTCCCTCCTCAACTTATGGGATTTTTCTTCTTTTCTTCTTTAGCTCTCTTTGCCTTTTGGCTTAGATCAAGTGTAGTATCTGTTCTTTTCAGTTTAATCTCTGAAAGGTCTCTATGGAGACCAATCGTGATTATTCCTATTTTTGAAACCCGGGAGAGGCCTCTGCGGCTTGCTGCATGCGTTCTCCCATCGTGTCCCTGGTATTACACTGCCTCCAGGTGACGCAAACCTCAATTTTCATTGCTGTGTCTGGCTTGCCCAGACCTGTGAAGAAGATTCCTCCCTTATGAGATGCGCGCGGCGGTCAGCCCGAACGGCAGGCCATGCGAACGATGCAACACAAGCTATCTGATATGTCTAAAAGTATGGAGGCCATAGCGATTTACGAAGGTGGTAAACCGTGGTGGTTGAAGATGCAAACAGAGATCATGCCCTGGAGCTATGTCCATGCCCGCTCCGACCGCTACTTTGATCTCCCTCTGTAGCATCTCGTCCATGATTGTCGCCCAGCTTGAAGGATTGGCGTTGACTAAATTCGTGATTGTAAACCCTCAGTCTTGAGATTTTCCTGCGCGTGTCCATCTCCCGCTCGCTGCATCTCCCGCTCGCTGTCGTAAAATTCTGATTTTTCTGCACCGCTCTACGCCTACCTGCCCTGTGCAGTGTGACGCCGCCCTAAAGGCAGGAGCAAATCGCGGGGCACATCCTGGCCGCCCTCAAATTCTCGTCATAGCACATCCATCACCAGGCATCTCAACAATCTCTTCGGGACTCACACAACACAATCGCCGCCTTCATCTCTTGCTACTTAGTACGCTCGAATCACGCCTTCCTCGGCGACCGCTAAACTTACTCTCAACCGAACGCATCAGCACCGCCAACCATGGACACTGACACCAACATGGCCGAGCAGCTCCCTGCCTCCCGCTTGCTCGATCCTCAGATCTTCGAGCACCTCAAGAACAAAATTGAAGAGGACCAACAAGTTCGGGACGAAATCAGTCAGACGGTTCAGAAGCTGGACCGCGTCGTGTCCAACGTCCAGGGCCTCCTCTCCAGAGTCCACGCCACCCGCCGGGAGCGTTGTGAGTCTTGCACCCCTGCTACCAATAGCCAGCTCCCATCTTCTATCTACCAATGATTTTTCCAGAATTCAAGGCTGACCATTTCCAGATGCTTCCCTCCTGACAGACGTCGAGGCTGGCATCCGCAAGGAAGTTGAGGTCATCGCTGAACTGCAGGAGATCGCCTCGAAACACCCCTACTACAAGTAGGCATTTATTCCATCACCTGGCCTCGGCATCGCACGCTTTACTTACTCTCGCGGCAGGTACAACCAAAAGTGGAACCGCTCAATCCAGAACGCCATCTTCACAGTCGTTCTGTGTGGCTGGCTCGGTGGCCTCACTGCCGATGGCAAGCCCGGTCCCGTCGCTCGTCTTCTGACGCTCGAGGAGGTCGGAGAGACCTTCAAAGGTACGTCTTGCTAGGGGAGCATTTGGCTCCGCCGTCGCCCAGTGCCTTCATAATCATCCCAGGACTCTACGGTGATAGGCCTTGCTTTATCCGGAGTATCCAGCTTTATATCGATAGGGCACTTCTCAATGAGCAAAAAAAGGTCATCTTTGGTGATTTCTGAAGCTGACCATGCCACAGTTCCCGTCAACCTCAAGGACCACGATGCCTTCCACCTCACGATCGAGGAGTACCTTTTGGCCCTTACCGATGTGACCCAGGAGCTCTCCCGGTTGGCCATCAACGCCGTCACCCTCGGCGACTTCTCCTTGCCTGTCGACATAAGCAGCTTCATCAAGGATCTTTTCGCCGGATTCCAGCTGCTGAACCTCAAGAACGACATCCTGAGGAAGCGCGTGGATGCGGTCAAGTACGATGTCAAGCGGGTGGAGGATGTTGTTTACGATCTTTCCTTGCGCGGCCTGGTTGCGCAGAAGGAAGCTGCCGCTGAGAAGTAGGCATTTGACGACAGCTTCTAGCCCCCTGGTCTCTCGCCCTGTGACTCTGGGGGAACTGGGCTAGGGCTCTTGGGATACCTTCGGTAGCTTTCAATACACCCGAGTGAAACAGGCGTTTTCCTTCCTTTCTTTGGTCCTTTTGGTCCTTTGTTGGCAGCTCGTCTTGGCTGATTTCCCAAATATTGACTCCTTCGCTCGGCCAGCTTGACCGGCTTGGGAATGTCGAGGACGCCTGTAATGCTGATTGATACCTGGCTGAGGTGGAGTCGCCTCGTGGCTAAAGCGTCAACCTCGACACCGGGAGTAATTTTTGCACTGTCCGTTTTCGCGGCTACACGTTCCGTCAGCCTCGACCGATATGAAGAACAGGACATTTACGGCGGTCAACGGTAGCCGTGGCCCACCTGTGTAGCATGAGCTGCCACCGTAGGCAGGTCGCTATGTAGGGCGGGCGGGCTGTCTGAGATCTTCACCTCGAGCACAATACTGCTCCTCAACGGGAAAAGGTTTTTTTTTGTCAAAAAATTAGAAAATTTCTGTCTATCCTATCGGCCTAGCAGCGTTTCCAACGTGCTGTGGTCGCTGCGGGTTGGCGAAACTTAATCGTTGAGGGTTTATGTATAGCAATAGTCCTGGGTTCTTTATCAAACATCCCCGATAGTCTAGTGGTGAGGATATCTGCTTGTCATCTTCTTCGGAACACGATTCGCAGGGGACCGGGGTTCAATTCCCCGTCGAGGAGGTACTTTTGCTTCCTTGGGCGATTCTACTGTTTCTTTTTGGTATTTTCACCAATTCTTTTGTCCCTTCGCATGTTTCTTTTTGCACATCGTTGCAAAGTTGTGGGTGGGTGGGCAGGAAACTTCCACGCGCGTGGTAGTTGCAAACTTTAACTAAAAACCCACTACGGACGGAACTCAACTGACGCAGACTCCTGACCGAACGAACCTATGAGAAGACACATCCCAACCCTCAAAATATTCGACGTCCAACAGTCATCCGCCACACCCGTCTAGTACGCGAATCTCCAACCCCTCTCGACGCCCGAGTGCTCGGAGTAGCCCTCCGCCTCGTCCAGCTTCTTGTTCATCCGGATCGCCCTCCACTTGGCCAGGCTCGCCGACACGACGACCAGCAGGCACCCGACGAGGACGAGGCCGCCGCCGAGGCGGTAGAAGGGCTCGTGCGCGCGGGGCCAGAAGTAAGGGCTGAACCAGTGGCTGACCTGGCTGATGCAGTTGGCGATGGCGATCAGCGCGGCCTTCTTGCTGCGGGGCGCGGGGACGACGGCCGTCTCCCACGAGAGCTGCAGGTTGAGGCCGTTGTAGGTGCCCGAGATGAGCAGGAAGAGGCCGAAGTAGCGGGCGCCGATGTTCATGGTCGAGATGAGCAGCGAGCAGCCGACGGCGCTGCCGACGATGGGCAGCACGACGTGCCAGAAGGACTCCTGGTTGCGGCCCGAGGACCAGGCGCAGGCGCAGGCGAACGCGTAGGCGAACGCGTAGGGGGGCGCCTGGATTAGGTAGGTCGTGAGCTCGCCGAAGTCGAAGGTGTTGACGATCTGGAGGGTATGTTAGATTTTTCCGGTGCGCGTTAGAGGAGAAGGCACTCACGGATGGCAAAAAGTCCTTAAAGGCCTGCGCCGTGACGAGGGCGAAGTGCATGAGGCAGAAGATCCAGGTGAAAGGGTCCTTGACGGCGTCCCGGACGCCGTCCCACGTGCCGCCGACCGTCTCCTCCTTGCCACCGTTGGAGCAGAGGATGCGGTACTGCGCCATCTCCCTCTCGGCGGGCGTGAGGAAGCGGGTGTTCTGCGGCCAGTCCGGCAGCAGGGCGTAGGCGCTGAAGGCGATGAGGAAGGTCGCGATGCCCTCGATGAGGAAGAACCACTGCCAGGAGTGCATGTTGGCGGTGCCGTCCATCGTGGTCAGGATCCCGGCCGCGAGGAAGCCCGAGATGATGTTGGAGATGGTGTTGCCGGCGTGCCAGATGGCCATGCGCGTGGGGTTCTCGTGCTTGTTGTACCACGACGAGGTCACTTGAAAGTCGTCAGCGTTATGCCCACGAGTATAGATCGCGATGGGGGAAGGTTCTTGCTTACTGAGTGTGATACCCGGGAAGAAGGGCGCCTCGCACAGGCCTGTGAAGAATCGCAGGACGGCGAACCCTGCACCGCTGTCATTTGTGTTAGCTCGTTGTCGGAGAGAAGGACTGGGGAGTCGGGTGCGCTTACTTCTTGATCGCCGGGGTGCAGATCGTCGCCGCACCCCACGCAACCATCGTCGATGGGAGGAACCACCTGGGGTTCGTCTTGGCTAGCCACAGGTTCCCAGGCAGCTGTCCAACGAGGTAGCCGATGTAGAAGGTCGAGATGCCAAGATTCCACATGGTATCGTCCATGTGCAGGTCCTCCTGCATGCCGGCCAGCCTAGCGTTGGAGACGTTGATCCGGTCGAGGTAACTGGCAACCATGTAAGTTATCTGGACCACAAGAAACAAAGCTGTGCGTCTGTATGACAGGTGCAAGAGAGGGTAGTAGTTGGAGAGTACGGCCTCACCTCATGAGGAACATCATGGTGATCGTTGGCATCATTCGCCAGTCGATCTTCCTCACAACGCTCTTGTTGAGCTTTTCCATCTCGTCGTTGCTCAGGTCCCGGAGGAGGTCGAAGCGACCCTGGATCTCGGCCGGCGAGAACTGCTGGACCTGGCCCAGCTTCTCGTCGGAAGACTGGGGGCCGGTCTTCTCGATCTCATCGCAGTTGGCGACCTCCTTGCCGGTGGTCTCGGGCGCTCGCTCTGGGTTGACGGAACTCATGATGGCTGGAATCTCGACAAGAATTTGCTTGATTGAGAAGATGTCCGGCAGCAGCGGTGTCCTGGATCTCTCTAGCCATCATTCTTTTTTCTCGTCCCCTTCGACAGGGAGCGGTCTTTATACATGTCCAACCCTCTCTCACAAACCCAGCTTCGTGCACCGTTTTTTCCTTCTCCCCAGTCGACCGAAGAGTCTTGGGTCCGCCTCTTGGCAACCTGGGGACTCCAGAACAACCCCGCGTTTGGATCTCCCCAGTTGAGATCGTTAACCCCGGGTATCTGAGGGTTGAGGGAGGGGTGGCCCAGGTTGGTGAGACGGGATCTCCACAGTTGAGTTGTTTGCTTGCTCGTTCCCGCGGGAAGGCCTTTTTTGCGCCTCCCCCCCTCATTCCTTCCCGCCACCCAGCGAAGCCCCCTCCTAGCGCCGTTGGAGTCAAGACGATGTACTTCCTCGGGTGGACATCAAAGGAGAACCTCCGAGTCAGTTTCTATTGGACTCGTCTTGATCTGGTCGGGATCAGTTCTGGTCTCCGTTGCCAACGGCGCATATGTCGTTGTCATGCCACGTATTTATAACAATGACTGGCGATAGCGATGAAGTAACGGGCCATAGTGATGGAAGATATTCCGTATAATTAGCAAGGCCATACAAGAAGAAAATCAGAAATTGACAGGGCCGCAGAGTCGGCAAGGGCGAGACAACACAGCAGGGCACATGGCTCGATGTTATGGCAGCAATATTTAGCGGACGTACACGGTCCTTAAATTACATCCTAAAGTATAGGTCACTTTGTCCTGAAATACAGGCCTAGAAACATTCTGTCTAATCGTCCTTCTTACTCTGCCCACCCAAGATCTCCTCAACACTCGCATCTTTACCACCGCCTTCACCCGGACTATCAGCATCCTCAATGTCAACTTCACCTTGTCGGACCGTTTCATGTCCGCAGCACTGTTCTGGAACATCTACTCAAATCTTTCCCAGAACTCCAAGGAACAGACCACGGTTGATAATCTCTCGGAGGAGTTCGCCGCTAGGATACCCCCAGCCGAGTTCAGCCCGGCCGAGCTTCAGGGATATGATCCATCACAGGGGCAAGCCCGAGGCCGCGGTTGCTGGCGCCGAAGATTGGGTCGGAGTGACCAGGCTGGACAGAACGAGCGACCAGGATGCAAAGGTCATTCCCCCACAAAAGCAAATACGGTCATGTCCACGCGGCCGGGCCGCAGAAGGGCCTGGTCCAGGTGCTCGGCGTGGTTCGTCGTCATTATCAAGATGCGGCCTCCTTGGCTGGCCGTGCCGTCCAACAGGTTCAGAAGCCCAGAAAGCGAGATCTTGTCCTGCTCAGACGAGGCTCTTTTGCCGCGGTTTTCGACAGTTTTGGAAGTTGCTCTCGTTGACGTAAGGCCGGCGGCGTCAATGTCCTCCATGAGGACGATGCAGGTCTCCGGGAGATTTCTGAAAAGAAACGCCAGGCCTTCCTAGCTCGTGTCCGCAGAGGCCAGGCTGACCGTGTATATTCGCAGCTTGAAGTGCCCGGCGAGGGCGAGCGAGAACGACGTCTTGCCGGTTCCCGGGGGCCCAGTGAGTAAACAGCCCCGTTTCCAGTGAATACCACAGTCTCTGTACCAGGATTGTGTTTGCGGCGACAGGTAGTCCGTCAAGTCATCGACGACCGACTCTTTCAAGCCGGGAGAGGTAATGACCGTACGGAGACTTCTTGGTCGTCTTTCCATCAATCGAATCCAATAAGAGTCGGAAGGTTCCCCGGATGCGCCGAATATTCCGTTATATATCGTGATTTTCGTCTCATCTCGCTCAAGGTAATCCGACTAGGCTTCCTCTAGGAGCTCCCTCAGAATTGAGGGGCCGTAATGAAAGCAACGCAAGCTGATCGCTTCGACCATGCTGACACCATGATTTTTCTGCTCTTCAATCTTTGATTGTGTAAGCATCACGGGCCAGCCCTTGTACCAGAACCAGTGAGTTCCGAAACCAGGCTTGAATACCAGAGGCTTTTGATTTCTCACGGAAAGCTGGCTCGGATGGTTGTTGCGAGTATCTGCGTCCGAACACGCGGAGAAGTGTCTTGGATCAGTACTGAATGACTGCCGAAAAATCCAAGCCATCAGGGCGTCCTAAATATTCCCTCTCCATTAGCTGTTACCTGGCCGGATACAAAACGTCGAAACTCACATGTACATCATCCTTTTTTGGAATCACGGCGGTCGACGTCACGTAGTCGATACCTGTTCCGGCGGATGCGGTGAAGTACGACCGCGCCAAGTTGAAGACCGCCATCGCGAGAGGCAGTACGATGGGGATGAGATACGACACTTCGAAGCCAAGCGTCTTGCTCAGGGCCGCGGAATCAAATCCGGGAAAGAATGCCTTTAGGCTGGTCGCCAGGCCGCCAGCACATTCAGACACGTAGGGAAGCGAATTGTTTTCCATGATGCAACAGCGTGCGTAAGGAGTTACTGGTTGAAATGTCGATTGGGATGGTGATTGGGATTCCAGGTTGTTAATGGATAATGGCTGTTGGATTGGGGGATGAGAAGGTTGTTGATACAACACGGCCTTTTATATCTAGTCTGTTTATGAGCACCGCGTTGTCGACATTGCATGAACCCTTGTGGTTGCTCCTTTTGGCCTCAAGGCGCCAGCGCGGTGCCATGAACTCTAACAAAACATCTTTCTCCGGAGCGTTGCTACTTCCACGAGTTCTCGATGAAGCCGGTGGCGTCGCGGAGATGGCTT
>WIGM01000604.1:0-26858 GCA_014235935.1 Colletotrichum musicola | reverse complement strand
TGCCCGGTTTCCCGTTGGAACCGCAGGGTCCAGTTCGGCTCGCTGGCGACAGGGGCCTTCCTTGCTTGGCTCACCACCCCGCGGGCGGCGCTCCTGCTGCTATTGCTCAGTGCTCCAGGCTGTTCCTGCTGGACCAGCACGCCAGTTGGCCGGGTTATCTCCACATCTTGCTGATGTGGCTGTGTTCTGCGCTGTTAGGGGCGGTGAGCGCTGCAGGTAGCATGGCATGCTAGCGTCGCCAACGTGTACATCTGCATCGGGCGTCATCTACCCTCTCCACTGCAGGGCAGTCCAACTTGTCGTCACTCCCACTCAGGCACCCAAGATGCCATGGCATTCGACTTGTAAAGGTCAAGCATGAACGTTACCTCCCACGTGGCGGCAGGTCCAGCCCTTCTGAGCTTGATTTAAGCCCTACGGTTGTGTTGAGTTCCTCCCTGCATTGGGTCTACCTCCACTTGTACCATCAAGGCGTAGATAGCTTCACCAACTTCCTGTTCCATGCTGCGAATGTGACATCTATCCATCGATCTTGAATAACTTGATTGGTCCCGTGCTGGGAGTGTCGTACGTCTACCTTTGACGACAGGCTGTCATCCTTTAGTGTCGTAATAAAAGCCCCCCTCCAAAGCCGTTTCTCGTCTTCCAATATCTGTCCTGGGATCTCTCTTCCTGAGATATATACCACTCTGGGCCATTATTAGCCTCGGCTATCCACCATGCTGCTCCTTCCACCTTTCACCTTTTCGAGGTATCATCCGAGTGTATGGAAACGAAATGCCCAATGCAAGCCGCAAAACATTATCAATCTTCTTCTCGCCCCCACCAGTTTTACCTGAAGCGCGCTCTGCAGCGGCCCATAACCTCGCCCTGGCAAACCAGCTCTGCGCTGAACTCTGACCCGTCGAGCGTCAGGTAAATGTCAAAGTAGACACGGTAAAACGTTCCTTGTGGTGTGTCCATCCTCTCAAAGTCCTTCTCGAGGTTCTTGCGGGACAGGTCGGATGTGAGTGTGACGACCTCCTTGATGCCTGGAAGCGAGTTAGCTGGGCCTTTCTGGGGCGGTGAATGTGCGACTTACGAGGATCCTTGGTGTACTCGGGGCAGACATCGTCGTCGCAGGCGTACAGGATGTCTTCGTACATGAGCGTAGCGCCGGGTGCCACCTGTCGGAAGAAGGACACCTTGACGGGCTCTCCGATCTTGACCTTCTGGCCCTTCTGCACGAAGATCTGGCGGGTGAACTTGCACCTGTCCTTGCCGTCGAGCGACGGCACACGGTAGGCCTCGGGGTGGTAGCCCTCCTTGAACGGCTGCAGGGTGGCCATGAGGTAGTGGCGACGGGCAACACGGTGGGTAACAACCCGCTCGGTGATACCAGCAGTCACCGCTCCCTTGACGATGGCGGCGACGGAGTCCATTGGTCGGACGACCTTGGACTGGAACTGGGGAGGGACGTGGAGCTTGATCTGCTGGAAGAGGTACTCGGAAGCACCGAAACCACCGACGACCAGGATGTTTTGCAGTGTCCTGTTCTGGGCCTGGATGGCAATGATCTGGTTCCTGACAAGCTCCAGGATGCGGTTAACAACAGGCTCGAAGCACTGCAGGATCTCCTCGTTGGTGAAGGTCATGTAACCCTCCTCGATGCCGGCCTCGGGGAACTCAGCCTCGATACCGACGTCAACAGCCCACTTCTGGCCGTTGTTGCGGAAGTCGGCCTTGATACGGTTTTCGAAGTCCATGATGCACTTGGCGTACACACGGCCGGCGGTCTTGGATCCATCGGGAAGCTTCATCTTGCGGATCTTGGTGCGGAGGATGTTGCTGAAGTTTCGGTTCAAGGCAGTCGAACCGCACGAGTCACCAGAACCAGCCGTGCACTCAGCCACCGTGAAGGGGTTCTCGTCTTCGACCTCGTACGCGATCAAATCGACAGTACCACCACCGCAATCGACAATAAGGACAGCGTCGTGCACCTTCAAGTTGAGGAGACCCGTCTTGGAGCAGAAAATGGCAGCGGCCTCGGGCTCGGAAACCAGGGTCAGACGGTTGTCGTTCTCGTCTCTGAGGAAACCGGCCTGGATGGCAGCGGCTCTGGTCGCGGCCTTGCCAGCGTCGTTCCAAATGGCAGGCACTGTCAGGTAGTATCGGATGTTGCGCTCCTCGCGGTTGAACACCTCACCGAGCGTCTTTTGCAGCGCCGAGCGCATAGCCTGGCGCAGCTTGAAAAGATAGTCGGCCGCAACATCAATCTCGGACTTTCCAGGGGGCAGAGGCGGCAGGTTAATGGGGTCGATGTACGTGTTGCCGGAGAGCATGAGCTGGAGCTTGAACCATTCCACCTTTTGCACGCCGGGCTTGGGGTATCCAGTAGGAGCGAGGGCATCGGCGATATCGGGGCCCCAGCCAACAACCTTCTGGTACTGGTCGTAATATAGAACGGTGGGGATCTGGGAAGAACAAAGAGTCAGCCAATTTCGACGTACGGCAAACCTCCGGTTTCAAGACGCCTCTCCAACCTTTTGTTTTGTGTACGATCCAGCACCGGGCCATTCCGTAATAATGTCCTCCTTGGCTTCGTTGTTGGTGGCGAAGGCGAAAGCAACGCCGGAAAAGGTGGTACCCTAGTCGTGGTGTCAGCAAGCCGCAAACCCCGCACTTGGTATCGTCGAAGCACGTACGAAATCGATACCGACAATCAGCTGGGCCTTGCTCCTGCTGTTGCCCTCAACCTCTGCCGCGCTGCCGCCTCGCTGATATTGCGCCATAGGAGGACCCTGAGGGGGGCCGGGAGGAGGGTAGCCACCGCCGCCGCCGCCGCCGTACTGAGGAGGACCGCCCATGGGGTGTCCCTGGCTGCCGATGGGCGGCAGCTGAGGAGGGTAACCGGCGACAGGAGCGCCGGTGTTGATGGGGGGCGGACCGCCGACCATCTGGCTCGGTGGTGTTCTCGTCGGGCCCTGGTTCGTCAAGGGACTGGTGCGGCCGATGGGAGGAGGGCCACCGCCGGGAGGGTAGTTGGCCGAGTAGCTCGGGGGGCGGTTGCCGGCGCCTGGGTGGTTCATGGGAGCGATTGAGACGGACGACTGCGAGGCGATAGAGCCTGGGCGAACGGGGATCTGCTGCGGTATTTGAGGGGCGCCGGACGGGTGGCCTTGGGGAGGAGGGGTCGGGCTTGGTGTCTGGTTCGGATCGGGCGTCTGGATGCTGGCAGTTGACTTGCGTTTACCGAAACCAAAGCCTTTCAGGCGGGAATTGGAAAAGCTCATAAGGGAAGTGTTGGCGAGGTGGGAGGAGGGAAGGAGGGGAGAAGGGGAGGAAAAGAGGACTCGGGCCGCAGGTGGGCAGGGTAGGCGGAGGGTATATCGGCTCTCGGTTTGGGTTGCAGCCGTGTGGTAGGTGGTCGTAGTGGTGGTCCGTCGCCGGGCTGGTCCTGGGCGCAGGCTTAGCTCTAGGCCCTGGGGCTGGATTTGGTGCCGTGGGCTTACGACTTGAGGTGGACGCTGGCCTGGCGGTGCTAGGACGCGGGCTTGAGGACGGGACAGGACGGACAGGACGAGACGGGGACAGGACAGGCAGGACAGACAGGACGGGATGGGATGGGATGGAACGGTCTGGGGTGGGAGGGGGTGGTGGACTTGCGCTGTGCTTTGCGGTACGATGCTGGGCCGGGCGAGCAGCAGTGTGCGTTGCGGTGGTGTCAAGTCGCAGCAATTAAGGCAGCCGAGACGAGGTATGAGGAGAGTGTGAGAGTCAGGCCTGGGCGAGAATCCGAATAGTTGGGCTGGCGCTCTCTCTCTCTCTCTCTCTCAGCTTTGGCTCTGGGGGTGGCTGCGACTCTGATTGCAAATCCAACGGGACGGGGGACTGATTGCAATTGCGGCGACGGCAAGAAAAGCGTGGAAAAGAGGGCCAGACGAGAAGGCGAGAAAATAGAACGAGCACCCTGGTGGGAATGGGGACAGCAACAGCAGCGTACGAGAGGTGAGAGTGCCAGGTGGACGAGACGAGGATCCAATTGGGGGGGTCGGTGGAGGGGGTGGAGCGAGCGACACTGGAGCGTGAGCGTGAGCGTGGAGGGTCCCGGTCCACGTCGTGGTCGAGGGTCGGCGGCCGTGTCCGAGGGGGGGGGGGAGGCGCTTGGAGGCGCTGCGTTCGCTTTCACCGTGAATGGGAACGAGAAAGTGGAGGAGAATGGAGGAGAAGCGGCCGTTTCTGGGATGATGCGGGTGCGGTTCGGTGCAGTGCGGAGCGGTGCGACAAAAGAGACATTTACGGTGGGAGGATACCTAAGTAGGTAGGCAGAGGCAGGTACGGAACGGAGAGGCTACGGGGAAACTTGGGGGCCGATTGATGACGGGACTGCGAAAAGATACGAACATGGACATGGAAAGCATCCGTAACGTCACGTCCACTATTACTGCAAGTGCCGCCCTCACGTCGTGGCTGCCCAAAAAAATCGAGTAACCTATTGATGGGCGGCGAGGCGAAGTGAAGCAGGTGCAGACACGGAGGGAGGATATGCAAGAACAGGCAGGAGCGTTAGTGGGTTGGAGGCAGGCAGGCAGGCTCCGACCCAGCAGGTGGCTGTTTCCCAGAACGAACAAGATGATCAAGATGACATGACTGCCCCTTGAGGATTTAGGATCACGCAGGATGACGCTGCTATAGTTATTAAGTTGCTGATTACTACCAGCAGGGGGGGGGGGAACTGTTGATGATGATAATTCCGTCGCTATTGTTACTGTTGCTGCTGCTGCTGCTGCCGCGCAAGGTGCTCATGGTGCCCTTCGTGTCTGTGGTGTTTTAGCGGGGTGCGCTGTTCTCTCTGCTGCCGGTGCCAATTGCCCTGTGCTCCACAGCAGGAGGGGTGGTCGTAGGACAACTTCGCTGGACGATGCTCAGCTGTTGGTACCTTCCCCGTGGTGTTTCGCCGCAAAGATACATGCGACCACAGCCTGCTCTGCCCGCTGTGCACTATTGCAGCGCACGCAACATGCGGTGGCTGCAGTTTGTCGCGCCAGAAGCTCCAGCTGAGCTGACGGCACACTAGGTAGCAGAAGAAACCAAACCAGGTGGAGCGAAGCGGCAGAGGGAACCACACCCCGGCCGTTTCTGGGCAGTGTAAGGCTGAGGTTCTCAGAGTTAAAACCGGCTCCAGGGCGACGGCGACGGCGACGGCGGCGGCGAGGAGGAGCAGGAGTGATGGAAGCAGGCAGTGCGGCCGGTGGGGAAGCTGAGTACGCGCGAGGTACCTCGCTCACGCCCTAGGAGCCTAGGACTCTTTGGTCTGACGCTCGAGAGATGCCAGGACTTTTGTCGTTGCAAGCGGTCGACGGCCAATGGTCAGTTTCGTCTCGTGTCCCTCGTCACTGGCACCCCCAGTCATTGTCGGGGTCGCGGCTATCTACGCCAGACAACTCGAGACTGCGTCTGCCGTCAGACAACATCAGATATCGGACGGCGTCTGTGACCCGGGCGGGCTGTCTTTCCCGTCCAGCCCAACGCGGCTCCGACTGGCGATGGGCCGAGACACTCGGGCTTCCCCGAGGTGATGCGCACACTTGCAGAGCTTCTCGGAAGAAAGTGGTCTTCTAGTATTACCGGAAACCTGGATATCGATACCTGGCCCGCGAGAAAGGCAGCCTTGTGGCTTCTCGTCTCGTCCGAGTTGCCTGACAGCTGACGGACATGTTGCAGCGGGACGGACAGAATGGGACGCGGAGATAAGGTTGGGTTAAGAATTTCGGGACAGGGAATCTTGTCTGGGTCTGCGACGATACCGGTCAGCCTATCAAAAACTCTGTTCTGATTCCTGTTCCGCCCAGCTGGTTCGTCGTGGAAATCGGCTGTCAACGTCGGTCGAAGAGAGCAGCAGACGAGGCTCCAGCGGCTTCCATTGTGCTTGGAGAGGCATCTCCTGCGAGTTTTCGGCTGCGTCTGCTTGTCGTCGGTCGATGTGGAAGCATCATTGCTGTGCAGTTCAGCTAGCTCGAGCGTGGCCGCAGTTGACGCCCAACGGAGCGACCTCCTGCGACCCGTCAGAAACGAAAGACAAACCCTTGAATTCATTAGCAAAGTAGTAAGCAGCCGTCTCGCAGTTTCCGTCCAGTCCCGCCTGCAGTCAAGACTCGTGGTGGAGGACAAGCAACGGAAACAGAGCCAAGTGTGAAGGTGGCTCGGCAAGAGTCTTGCTAGTGGGGGGGAACGGACGGGGGTCCTGAATGCAGGACTTTTGTGTAGGACTTTTTTTCCTCTCCCTCCCTTTCAACGGTGCTGAGCTCCTGCTGCTGTTGCTGATGCTGCCACTGCCGCTGGCGCATGTACAATGGAGGTACCCCTCGGACTTCGAGTTAGAAGGAAGGCGCCCACATGCAGTCCGCCGCCACGCAGGACCAACCAGTGCCATTGTTCGTCTGACGGCAGAAGGCTAGGTCTGTCAGTGGTCACTGTCTACCAACCTGGGTACCTAGGTGCCTTACCAAGCAGGAATGTTCCCATGGAGGTACTTACCCAGCAAGCTCCCTCATCAATAGCGTCTGTGCCTGATTCGCCTGCGTGCCTGCCATGTACTTACCACGTATTCTTCGTGTTTGGTCGGGAATCGTCGCACAAACCAATCCCCCGTGCCTGCCAACCTGCCTGGCCCTTTCGGGTCACCAGGGCGATCCAGTCCTTTGTTCTGCCTTTTACACACAAGTCCTGGTGTCCTGGCCCGCCGTCCTGGATGGAGACGAGGGCGGTGTATCGTGGCCAGCGTACCGCCATGTACGTCGCAGGGTGCATTTTTCTCTCTTCATTTTCGTCCCTTTCCCTCGTGCTTACCCCGCCAGATTACCTTCGGTTGCAATCTTGGGCGTGCCCTGCAGCCTGCGCCCCTCCATCGGCTCTCCACTTATCGAGTGTCTTAGGTAATGGAGCGCGTTGTGCGATTTGGTGTTGTTCATCTGTACCTGAGTACATCGCCCATCACTGTCAATTCGACACCACGCCCACGATGGATACCTAGTTGGGCTCTTGTTTCGTCGATATTGCCAGCTTCAAGCCCCTCGATCCAACATGTCCAAATATTACCTCGAGTTGGGCCTGCAAAATCCCAAACGTCCCACAGACGCTGATGCCCGTCTGCCAGTTGCCTTAATCGAGTGGGGCAAAGGATTCGGTCATGTCATCCACCGCCTGGGGTGGCTCGCATCCTCACGGCCGGCCCCAGCAGCCTGGGAGAGTTTAAGCCATCTCACCCTGCCCTGCATTCACCATGTTGGTCGTTCCCTGTCAGGCTCGTTCGTTGCTGACCAGACGCCCAAATCCCAGCACCGAAGAGCAGAGCGACAGCTGGGTTGTCGGCGCAAAAGAAAGCCTCGCCGGCGTCAATCTTGCCTGGCTACCCTCCCGCCAACCCCGAGTCCGGTCGACGCCACAGCTGCACCTCTGCGCCAGTTCTCGTGCGGCGGACAAGACGAGACAAACGATTTTTCGATCCAGTTGTCGTCCCAGAGCTTCCTCTTGACATGTTGACCTCATCCACCAGAAACACGGCACGCTCTTGTCCCACAAAGCGTGAAAGCCAGGCGCGGTGAGGCGTAGCACGACAGCCATGCTGAGCCCCGGAGACTTGTGATAGGCTCGGCAGGGAAGCCCCTTGGCGTCCCCCTTGCTGCCTCCGTCCCTCTCTGATCGGCCTCCGCAGCTCAGCCGCACTGCTTCTGGTTTCAACCGGCTCCCCCAGCCGCTTGGAATCCTGTGAGCCACTGCCAGCCAGGGCTTTTTCGGCTCGTCTTCTCATTCGCACTGGTTGACTCAAACTTCGAGGTTTGCAGTGGGCTCCTGTCAGCGCCAGAGCTGGAAGCTCCCGGTGTCCCTTCCATCCGGCAACTCGGCCTTCGGCCCCGTGTTGGCCCGGATACATCGCCGGGAAGATGCCGGGTCAACTTGGCACGCGCTGGTGGCCACCGGCGGCGTTGCTTGAGACGCATCTATACCCCAGAGTAAAAGGATGGTTGTTTCAATGACAACGGCACCGTCGATAACGTCGGCAGGAATACGCAGCACACAGGGTCGTCTCGGCCAAGCGAACCCGCCACATCCCAGTCGCAGACCGTATCCGCGTTTAGGTACGCTGCCGCTCGTTTCCTCTGGGAGTCGTCACTCGTGGGCGGCGTGTCTCGCGTGGCCAGGAACCCCACGCGTCCTCGCGTGCGCAAGCACGGCTCCGCTACGACGCTCAAAGCTCGCGACCGCCGTTGCACTGCCCCCCTTTCGAACCCGTCCGCTCGGCGGAGCTCCATTCGGAGTACATGGAAAGCTCCGGATTGGCCCCGGCGACGTCCGAGTCCCATGCCAGGGAACATGGAAGGTTGTGGACTCGTACCGTCCGCGTGGACAGACCCGGTCCCGCCGCGATGGCGCATGTGGAGGGCCGACATGTCCGCCTGGCCCGCCACCTCGTTGTTGCGTCTCCGCGGTGCCTGACCGCCGTTGCAGACTCAAATTCCAAACGACAGCGGTGACTCTAATATTGACTACCGTGGTACAGATAGAACGCAGCTATGGGCCAAGGGGATCGAAATCAGAGCCGCCAGGTAACGTGACGGAAACACCTTGACTGTTTTTAAGCTTTGAGCAGCTTCAAAGTACGTAACTATTGAATGCTCAGTTTGCTCTCATGCCTTCTCCGTCTTCAACTTCACGGGAAGAGTCGCAACCAGACATACTTTTACAACATTGCGAACTTGCCAATTATAAGTTCCTATTTCTCACCTGTGCTTAAATTAGTCGGGGACCCCGGATGCTAGAGGCGCTTAGTCTGAACGTTGAATGCAAGTCAATAGGCTTTTTACATGCCGCACATCCAGAGGTCGCGGTATTGAAGGGAGCCTCAACATGCCCTTATCACCCTTCATGTCAACGAGCCAGCTGCCCTTGCTCACTTGACACAAGAATGTGCAATTGGGACTATCACCGCGAGCTCCTGGGCTGGCCAAATGGAGCTAGTGCCTTCCATCTGGCCCTTCCCCGTTGAAGACTGGTCTGGACGCTGGACGCCAGAGAGCAAGGGGATGGATGGTTCCAATTGGCCGTAGCTACCATCCCTTACCATTCCATAACTGCCAGCTTGGAACGAGTTACTAGCTGTAAACTCGAGATATCAGACCCAGTCATCCTTGATTACCTACCTACCTACGAATACCTTCCTAGGCAGAAAGAGGACATCGCCATCGAGCAAGAGTTCGTAGTCAGACAAGCAGGCAGGTAGGCAGGCAGCAGATTGGTAGGTACCTGACAGTTAAGATATTGAAGGTACCGCGTCGCCAATTTCATAGCGCGAGACGGGAAGCCACCGAATCAGCCCAGCGTAGCTTGCGGGTTCTCGTGCCAGCTGGGTAGTTTCTCAATGTTCGTTTCCAGGAAAGAGCGACAGGTGGTGTTTCCTATCGCGGCTGCCGGATGACACTACCAACTGAATCACAGGAAACGGCAGGAGTTACAGGAGAGACCTGCACTTACCTCCCTCCTAGTTTCCTTCCTATAACCTAGGTAGGCGCCTACCTGGTAAGGTACTTTACAAGAAGCTGCGCCGTGTCTTCACCAGCTTCCCTCTGATCAGTATCCCTCCGCCACTGCATTCTTTTTCGGGAACGTCGCCCGAATCCTCTGCACCCCTTTGAATTCCAAGTTGGGTTGGGTTCATCAACCAAAGGGCGGCCGAGACACGTCGAATGTCAAGACCCCCAAAGTCACGCAACGTCTCCTTGCACCGTTGGCTCGTTCAATTCTAGCCTACCCCGTCTTCACGTTATTAGAGCACTCCGCTGTCCCACTTTCGCCTTCCGAGCTCCAACCGTCAACTTCTTACTGCACCCAAAGACCGAACCTACAACACCATGGGCTTTTACGAGGTGAACCTGGCAGCATTCGTGGCTTGCAACGGCTACCTGCTCTACCGTCAGTTCAAGCGCCAGCGGGATGAGGGGGTTGAGGAGTTGAAGCAGGAGGCCGCTGGCAGCGATTCCGATGCCGCCTACCACTCTGATGGAGAAGCCGAAGACCAGCCGTCGTCGTCACTTCTGGGTATGGACACCAAGCAGGCCGCCTGGCAGTTCCAAATGGACTACTTCCCGGTCTACGCCCTGGCAATGGCGGCGGACTGGCTGCAGGTAATGTGATCGCAACTCGACCAAGGGAGCGACACTGACAGATGCTTAGGGCCCGCACATTTATGCCATCTACAAGTACGAGAAGAACATCCCTGAGAAGATCGTTGCCGCCTTGTACGCTGCCGGTTTCGTCTCTGGTGCCATCTCGGCCTCCTTTGCGGGGGAGCTCGCTGATCGATACGGCCGCCGTCTCGCATGCCTCATGTACTGCGTGACTTACATCCTCACCTGCCTCACGATGCTCTCCGACGACCTCTACGTTCTGTTCCTCGGACGGTTCTGCGGCGGAATATCCACGACGTTGCTGTACAGCGTCTTCGAGGCGTGGCTGATCACCGAGTACCACCAACGGGGACTCTCGCGGACGAACCTAAAGCTCGGCGCCATATTTGGACACATGACAACCATCAGCTCTGTCGTTGCGATTCTGTCTGGTATTGTCGGCGATGTCTTGGTTAATTGGCTCGGGGGCCGGGTGTGGCCCTTCATGGCGAGTGCGGCATGCTCTGGGCTCGCCATAATGTTGATTTTCAAGTCGTGGAACGAGAATTACGGAGGTCAGCAAGGGAGCCAAAAGACATCTCTGGCGGACGTCAAGAGCGGGATTGTTACCATCTTGAAGGATAGACGCATCCTCTCTCTGGGTCTGACCCTGACCTTCTTCGAGGGCGCCATGTACCTGTTCGTGTTCTTCTGGTCTGCCGCACTGAAGAGCGCGAGGACTAAGGCGGGGTCGACCGAGGAGCTGCCTTTCGGCCTCATCTTCTCGAGCTTCATGTGCTCCATGATGGCGGGCTCGGCGCTTTTCTCTCTCTGGACCAAGACGCACACCAAGGATACGACATCCACCATCCTGATGACGGCCGTCCTCGTCGTGAGCAGCTGCCTGTCCGCAGCAATCTTGCTCGCGCAACACGAGATGGTATTATTCTGGGTGCTGTGTTTGATCGAGGCATGCATTGGCGCGTACTTCCCCAGTATGTCCTTCTTGAAGAGCGAGGTCGTGGACGACAGCATTCGCGGCCGGGTATACAGCCTGCTGAGGCTGCCACTCAACATATTTGTCGTCGTGGCTCACAGCCTTGACGAAGAGGGTAGGTCACTTCCACATGGGATTTGCTTTGACGATGCTAACATACGCGCAGGCGACGGCCACCGGAATGCTGTCTTCATCACTTGTGCTGCACTGCTGATGGGCTCGTTCTTCATCATCAAGAAGAGCTTCTCTCCTTAGAGTTGTTCCCGAATTCATGCAACATCGATGTACAATTGACAAGGAGTGTGTGCTTGGGCTTCTGTCTTCGTACGATAACCGAAACCTCGCAGTTGGTTCAGCATGTTAGCCACGAAGGACTTTCTGCCAGCAGATGTAGACAGACAAATTGGTGGGAAGGGCAAAACATCTCATATTAGTATTAGCAATGATTGGCAATTTGGCAATTTGGCAGGCATCGACACGGGCACCCACACAGGTATTTGAAATGTGGCCTCAGTGAGGGTCAGACGCTGGTGATGGACTGGAAATTTCTGGAACTCATTCTAATGAAGCCATGTGTCCTATCAAGTGAAGCGAGGCTCCCCCAGCCAAAAGGAGATATCACAGACCAGGATGGGTGATGATGCCGCCAACCAAAGCCCGGGGAACGAGGTCGTGGGGTTGGGAGGTTGAGTTCCCATGGACGCAGGGGCCCGTTCTCGTCGGGGTTGGGGGTTGGATTTCCGTTTCATCAGCTCCAATGGACGTACTTGCCTTCCCCATCCGGGAGTGGACAGCTGCCGTGAGCCGCGGCCCTACAAGTATCGTGTGCCTCGTTGCCGTTATCTCTGGAACTCTTCCTCCCAAAGGCTTCGAGACATTGTGCTTCTCTCTTGGCTATCGCGTCCGAACTGTCGACAACCCCTCGTGGCGGTGTCTCATTTGCGGCGAGGTGCATCTGAGAGATTCCTTCAACGAACCGGCCGTCGACTAACACCCCGGTTCTTGCATCTCACACCGCACTGTCAGGCGGATCCCCTCGCGAACGGTTCGATCCAATTGAGACTCGAGTGGCCAACTCAAAATCACCCTCTCCTCCACTTCCAGGAGGCACTTTCATGCATGGGAAAGCGCATTTCTGGGAGGAGCGGGATAAGTGCTTGCTTGCTCGGAGGACGATACGACGTACCAACCAACCGCGTGCCCCTCGTCTGTGTGTCCTTCTTTTCCCCCAGTCTTGTTGAGTGACGGAGTTGTTGTTTCTTCCCCTCACTTCTCGACCATCTCTCTCTCGCCTTGCCCGTCCGTCGGTTTTCTCACGCATATCGACGAAATTCAAACTTCGCAAAATCGAGGCGCTTCGGGTGCGCTGAGAACGTTGGCAGCCGAGATTGAACTCCCACACACACCTACTCTGGGGTGACACAGACAAGAGCCGAATCTCGAGCTGCTGATCCTATCCCGCGCCGATAAGGGTCCTTTCTCGATAGGTTGGTAGGATCGATCTCTCGTCTGCCACCACCACACCAATCAAGGTACAAAAACCTGGAAACCGGGCGATTTTTGGCAAAGGAGGGGTGGGAAGAACCGAAAGACTCGACCAAGATTTGCTTCCAGTCTTGACGTAGGACGAAGACCTTTCGCCGCATCACAATACGCTACTTGTTTTATCTACTCGCTCACTCGACGTTGTCCGTCCGGCACCTTTTAAGCAGCAGCGTCGAGCCAAGTCAGCCACGCCAACGGCCAGCTCCCGTCATTTCCATCTGCACGGTGGGCGCGTGACCCCGAGTACAATTGCAGGCGCGCTAGCAGAAGTAGCCAAGTTTTGGGGAAGGAGACCCGACGAGCAGAGAAAAAAAGGACGGAGCGGAAAACCTGGAAATTCCAAGGTTCGAAAGAAAAGGGGAAGCAAGAAGCGCATCATCATCATCCTCATTAATATCGGGCCACCCACAGCGCCAGCATACATACCAGCATCCATAACGATTACACGCAGCACACGACAACGACAACCGAACGCACGAACACAACCAACGACTCGACACGACTCACGTTATTGTTATCCCGCGGGTATACCGGCTTCTGGGAATTCCTTCGATCAACCGAGATCTCGCGATTCCCCATTCCCAAGGAACGAACGGGCCAAGACCCAGGCCGCCCTTTTTTAATTCTATTTTCTTGGGTTGACCAGCGGGGGGTGACCCTGAACCACGAATCATCACGAGCAATTGAACGAAAGGAAAAGGAACCTATTACCTACCGAAACGGACGAATCAGCAAACGGCATCAGCAACTTCCTCATTTTTTCCCAGTTCCTTCCCTCACCCTGCTCTTTGCTTGGCTTTTCGATTTCCCCATCCGCATAATCCCATAATTATTTTTATTGCCTCCCAATCCCTGCTTACCTACGTTCCAACCCACACGACGACCCTCGAAGAGAAAAAAAGAAAACGAAAAAAGGCCCCGCCGACTCGCCCGCACCACCGCGAATTCACGAGGACAGCAGAATTTTGACGCAAGGGAGACCAAAAAAAAAAAAAAAAAGAGGGAAAAGGACCCTTGTCATTCGGTGTCCCTGTCTCCTCCCCGGCGATAGTATCCCCATTCATGACCTCATTGGAAAGAGGGTCAGCGAGCCTGGGTCTTATCGTCGTCCATCCGCAGCGTCACACCCGGGAAACTAATTACAGACGGGCCGTTTAAACGCGTGCTGTCTCCTCCAAAGGGCCGAAACAGCAAGGCCGACCGGTAGTGAGGTCACTGAGGTGGTTGCACACGAACAGTGAGCCAGCCTACCTGCTGCCGCCATCACCGCCCGCCAGATCTTCGGCGGCAAATAGACGGGCGGCGAGACGCAACCATCGCCAGCTTCGTTTCGCTTTGTTGCAGCGGCACACTGCACTCTGCACCGACGTTGGGCTGCGTTGCATCTGCATCTGCATCTGCATCTGCAACCGCATCTCGCAGGTCGCCCACGCGCAGACAGAGAGAAAGAGAGAGGACTGCTACCGTCCGAGGGCCTAGATTTCGTCCCGACCGCAATCCCGGAAAGGAAGGGCAGCTTTCCCATCGCATTTTTTCTCGATAGGAGCAAAGGGCCGGGCGTTTACCCGTCGTTCCGTACCGAGTTGCGGGAAAAAAAAAGCAACGAAAAAAAAGGCGCAGAAGCGGGAGATCCGCAGTGAGGTGCAGCCATCCAGCCAGTGACGCCGCTCGCCTGCGTCTGCAGTGAGACTTTTGCATCCACGGACCACGTCTAGGGCCTCCTCGCCCAAGAAACGAAGCATATCGGCAAGCTGTCGGGCCTCAGGCGGAAGAAGGCCGCCGGCCGGCGCGCGGGTGATTTGCGACAGCAGCAGCAGTATGAGAAGATGGCCGAGTTTGCGTTGGAGGACATGGACTTTGAGGGCGCATACAATTACGACATGGATGCTATCGACAAGGAAGACGAGGTGGTGTTGACGCTCGGCAGCGGCAGCGGCAGCGGTAGCGGCGGCGGCGGCGGCGGCAAAGCTGGATCTCGCCAGGTCTATGGCGCAACTCCAGCTCCAGGTCCAAGACACCGGAGAAGGAGGAGCAGCTTCCTGGTCTCCCACGGGGTCTCCTCGTTTTGGTACGGCCTTTGCTCGGTGGCCTTGTTGGTGATCGTCCTGGTAAGTCCATGCAGTCTCGTCTTTCTCTGTCTCTCATCTCCCATTAGCCTCAACGATCCATCCATCCATCCTGTTTTTTGCATCACAAATTACCCATCGACAAGTTGGCATGAGCACTTTCACACCATTCCCCACCGAGCACGCGCACAATTGCGTTTTTTTTTTTGTTTACTCTCGTATTTTTTTTTTCTTCTTCTTATTGTCTCTCGTCTCGTGCGGTTTCTGAATTCCGCCTTTTCTCTCGTCCTATTTCTCCCTCTCGTCACGGTCTCTCTTTCCACTTCCGGGACGTTCGGTGGCCCGCCGCATTGTGGATGGCGACGGGAGCTTCTTCGGCGCAGAAGTGGGGAGGTACCGTGGAGCCGGGGGGGCCAGTTTCGCGTGTCGTGGGCAGCCTGCAGCACTTGGGCCTTCACCACTGGGGGAATTTGGGGCAGGGGATTCGGCGAAAGCCCGCGAGAAGCACCGCGAGAGAAACCGCACAGGACCTCAACCCCACCCGGTGCTGTTCCCCATTTCAGTGAGGTGGTGTTCCTTCCATTCCCCTTCTATTGTACTGTTCAGTTCAGCGTCCCGCCCCAAGTCCTCCGAAACGGTACAATGTACCCGTAACCCGGAGCCCATTGGACGACTTCGGAGGCTGGAGCCAACGGCGGGGCCGAGCTTGAGCCATGCGGCCAATGGCAGACGGCGAAGGCAGGTACCCAGCGCCGAGCTTTACCCAGCGACGTCCTGCCAGCGCAGTGACGGGACGGGAGTACCGCTGCTGATGCTGCTGACTGGGCCCTGTCAAATCCGTCACTCTGTCATGGAGGGCAACGTCGCTTTCGGCACGATGAGGTGAACCTGTCGGGGTCGCTGAGTGAGCGATACATTGGACATTGGACGTTCCCCGCAGTCCCGAGCCCCAAGTAGCACCAGCACTATTGCCCAGCACCATCAGCTCCTCGCCTCATTCATGACAGGTAGCGAGAGCTGCTGCAGCTACCCACTGCACCTCTCTCGTTACTTGTTGAGGTGAGATGGGTTGTCCTGCGCCTGCACAAGACCCGATTCTCATCACGCAGCCTCTTGTTCCGTCCTGGCCGATCGCCCCAAGAGAGGGACAGAGAGTGGTTTGCTTCGGGCCACTTGCATTGGCATTGGCACGCGCATCCCGTCTACCACGTACCCCGGGAGCGCATCAACTGCCAAAGAACCGGTCCCCTGGCCTTGTCCTGTCCCGGTGCTCGACTTCCCTGTCCTTGGCTCGCCTGGGCTGTTCTCGGCGAGCCGTCAGAATCATGAACTTTCCCATCACCTCAGGTCGATTGGAACGAGGTCGAGTGTGCTCGTTCTGTCACTCGACCTGAAGTGTCCTCTGGGGGAAGCAGCACGAGACTCGTCACCCCACCACATCGTTCACTACCTATCTTCACGTCGTCTCGCTGTCCCACCGCCCTATTCTTCCTCTCAAACCTGTCTCCTTCTCTTGCCGTCTGTCCTGTGGCGTGTGTAGCATGGCAGGGGTAGCAATCAGCCCAAAGACAGCCAGAGAGGTCCATGACTTGAGGGAGATACGGAGCCGGAGTAGGTAGTGTACCTAGAGCCTCGAGGTATGGAGTACCTATACTTGTTGCCCAGCTTCCTACCTACGCAGGAGGTACCTACCTACCCAGCTGTCTGAATGGCCTTACTGAGGCGTCACTGCTACTCCAGCGTCCTGCCGCTGCTCCAGCTTTGCTCCACGCGCTGCTCCACGCGCTGCTCCATGCTCCGTTGCTTCCCAGGTCTCTGCCCCATGCCCCATGCTCCATGTTCCATGCTCCTTCCTTGCTCCATGTTCCGCTCCATGCCAATTGACCCCGGCCATTCCTCTGCGATTTCGTCACATACATCATCCTCGGAGCTCCCACTCTCCCAAAAACTCTCATTACCTTGTTGACTTTCTTCCACCTCCACCATATTTTGCCTCTACACTACAACATCATCTTCACCCATCTATCTACGCGTTCCAAATTCCACACTCTCTGTGCACGAGTAGAGCTGTCGCACTCTCCCCGCCCCTCGCTGCTCTACCTGCACTACCTTGACCCTCGTCGCATACGAACGAGGCCCTCTCGCAGCTCATAAGCTGACCCGTCGCCTTCGGCTCTCGTCTCTCACAGCTCGTACAGCTTCTCCTCGGCAACGCCAAGCTACAGCCTTCGCTACTCCAGCTGCAGCTTCGTTCCGCCCTCTCCTTCCCCTCCCACCACTTCTTTTACCCGTCTCCTCCGTCCTACTCGCCTTCGGCCCAGATCTTCCAGGAACCGGTCTGCGAGAACCCGGCGCCTTTTCCCACCGTCCCCCCTAGTTCGAAACCCCTCACAATGGCTCTCGAAGCAGAGACAAAACGTGTCGTCGACCAGTTCGAGGTCACCGATGCCTACCTCAACAGCGCCGTCAAGGAGTTCCTCAGCCAAATGCGTAAGTCCACCAGCTCGCGTCTCCTGCCCCCGCAATCGAGACTGACATCGGCCGTGCCGCAGACGAGGGACTCGAGAAGGATGGAACGAGCTTGAGCCAGATCCCAACATACGTCACCGGCGTGCCCAATGGCACCGAAAAGGTACATTGCCCAGCAACGCAGCAGCGCTGCCTCAATGCCTGGGTTTCGTGATGCTAACGACGCCCGCTGCAGGGCCTCTACCTCGCCGTCGACCTCGGCGGAACCAACTTCCGCGTGTGCTCCGTCCAGCTGAACGGCGACACCACCTTTAACCTGACATACAGCAAGGTCGCGATCCCCAAGGACCTCATGGTTGCCAGGACCGCCGAGCAGCTCTTTGCCTTCCTCGCCAAGCAGATCGAGCTCTTCCTCCGCGAGCACCATGCCGACCACTTTGAGCAGCACATCCGCCGCCGCCAAACCTACAGCGCCCCCGAGGGCTACCGCGACGAGCACGTCTTCCGCCTCGGCTTCACCTTCAGCTTCCCCGTTCAGCAGCTCGGCATTAACAAGGGCAACCTGATCAGGTGGACCAAGGGCTTCGACATCCCTGACGCCATCGGCAAGGACGTCTGCGCCCTGCTGCAGACCGAGATCGACAAGCTGCACCTTCCCGTCCGCGTTGCCGCCCTGGTGAACGACACGGTCGGAACTCTCATGGCGAGATCCTACACCTCGACCGGCAAGTCGGGCTCCATCCTGGGCGCCATCTTCGGCACCGGAACCAACGGCGCCTACCTCGAGAAGCTCTCCAACATCAAGAAGCCCATCGTCGGCGACTACGAGGCTGCCACCGGCGAGATGGTCGTCAACGTGGAGTGGGGCTCCTTCGACAACCAGCTCAACATCCTGCCCAACACCCCCTGGGACGCAGCGCTGGACAAGGACAGCGTAAACCCCGGCATCCAGATGTTCGAGAAGCGCGTTTCGGGCATGTTCCTGGGCGAGATCGTCAGACTGACCATCGTCGACATGCTCAAGGATGAGAAGCTGTCCCTGTTCAAGGACCTCAACTCGAGCTTCAACGACTGGCAGTCGACTACTGCCATCAGCCCCAAGTCTGGCATGTTCCAGCAGTGGGGTCTGGACAGCGCCATCATGTCCGTGGCCGCGTCCGACAACACCCCCGAGCTCTCGACCCTGCGCCAGGAGCTCGAGGCTCTCCTGGAGGTGTACACACCCTCGCTCGAGGACGCCCAGGCCTTCAAGGCTGTTGCAGGTGCCGTCGGCCGCCGCGCCGCCCGGCTCTCTGCTGTCGCCATTGCCTCTATCGTCCTGCAGTCTGGCAAGCTGGACGACCCGACCGAGGAGGTCATTGACATTGGTGTGGATGGCAGCCTGGTGGAGCACTACCCCTTCTTCCGGGACATGATCTACGAGGCCCTGAGGGCCATTGATGGCATTGGAGCCCAGGGTGCCCAGAAGATCCGCATCGGCATTGCAAAGGATGGAAGCGGTGTCGGCGCCGCGCTGATCGCACTTGTTGCGGCTGGCATGGAGAAGGAGTCTGATGTCTTGACGGAATTCAGACAGAACGTCAAGCGCGAGCTGGACTCCATCCCCACACCACGTAAGTGACTTGCAACCACCACCATTAGGACTGAGCGCGACGTCGACAGTATCCTTTCTTCTATGACTTTCACCAGCTAACGTGTTTGTGTGATTCTTTTACAGGCGAGCAACCCGCGATTTCCAACACAGCACTGGCAATTGGTGGCCTCGTGGGCATTGCAGCCATTGCAGCTGTCTGGTGGTCTCGTTACAGTCGTCACTAGGGAGACGACAACGTTATGACTACTGGACTGCATGCATGATTGATGGGCGATTTGAAGATGTGGCAAAGGACTCAAGGGTGGCAGTGGTGGTACTTGAAGGAAGGAAGGGATAAAAAAAGGAGAGAGCCTACCCCAAGCAGTGTTTTTTCCAGCATGCTTATTCCTTTTTTTTCTCCCCCATCATCCCTTTGATCGAATTACTTGTTAGTTTTTCCTACCTCAAAAATGACTGGGAATGGCGTTGGGGGTGAGCAAATGCAAATCTTTTTTTTTTCTCTTTTCCTAATACCTCGTCATGTTCAAGCATTGTATACATTCGACTCCTGCCTTGTTTTCTTGCTTTCTAAAAAAGACAGCAGCAACAAAAAACAGAAGAATAAGTCTAGGCATGTGCGTTACGATGGGTCTTTCTTTGGTGTGTTTGACAACGACAAAAAGCTGAGCCAACTGATGATATGCTTGACCTGATAACCCCTGACCTAAACAACGCCCGCCCTCTTGAAAAATGCCAAAATTCAGTCTTGCTTTCTTGTCTATGCCAGTTTTTGTCTTTCCTTTACTTTCCAGCCCCCTTCTCTGTCCTTCCATCTGGATTGGGAGATCGTCACTTCCGTCCCTTGCTGCTCGTAGTCCGGTCTTCAGCTGAAGGCGGCGGCGGGGTACGCGCGGTCCTTCTTCTTCCTGGCCGTCGAGCTGCTCCGCGAGCTGGCCGCGGAGCCCCCGCCGTTGCTGCTCTTGGGCGGCACGAGCATCCCCGGCGCCATATCGGCGGGGAGGTCGTTCCACTCCGTCTCGGCGCGGCGGTTCTGGAAGGACTGGCCCGGCAGGGGCGGGGGCGCGGCGGTGGACGGGGACGGGGACGGGGAGGGGGAGGACCCGTTCATGGGCTGCATGTTCGCGACGGCGGCCGTGAGGCCCGAGACGTTGGGCGGCGGGGCGGACTGCTGCTGCTGCTGCTTCTGGGGCGCGAGCGTAGCTCCCAGGCCCAGGGGCCCGACGGCGCGGCGCATGATGTAGGCCGTGTCGGGGCGCAGCTTGATGTAGTACCCCTTGAGCTCGTTGCCGAAGCGCCGGAAGCGGCGGGCGTTGTACCAGCGCAGGCCCTCCTCGTTGTCCGTCCAGACGTGGGCGTAGACGTAGCGGAGGTTGACCCCGGGCGTGGCGGCGGCGGCGGAGACGAGGTTGTCGATTGCGGCGGCGGCGAGGCCGTGGCAGCGGTAGGGCTCGAGGAGGGCGAGGCTCTGGATGTAGAGGGCGTGCTCCGGGCCGGAGGCGAAGGGCGAGGAGGGGGGGAAGGGGGAGGGCTCGACGCGGGAGACGACGCCGCCTACGACCTTGGTCTTGGAGGTGGCCGGGTCGGTCCAGGTGATGACGCGGGAGAAGGGGCCGGTCAGGGCGGCGGCGTAGAAGGTCTCGGGGTAGGTGACGGGCAGGAGGAGGGCGTTTATGCGGCGGAGGGGGGAGAGGTCTGCGTCGTCTAGGCGGCGGATCGAGGCCTGCGGGTGGAGGGTTATGGGCGCGAGGGGCGGCGGTGTTGACGTCGATGTCGGCGAGGGGCTCTTGGAGGCGGGAGGAGGAGTGTCGGCTGGTGATTCTGCTGCTGTTGTTTCTGTTGCTGTTGTCGTTGCAGGAGGAGGAGGAGGGGGAGGAGGAGCTGCTCCCGGAGCTGGTGTGAATTTGGTCGACGCGGGAGGAGGCGCGAAGGAGGGTTGCTGGCGGGGTTGGAAGAACGACTTGATGGAGGTTTGTGTCGTCTTCATTGTCGTGGTCTGCGGGAGAGACATGTCGTGCTTGGGTTGGTGGTTGTCGTTGCTCAAGGCGTGTGTGCCGTCGCGTCTTAACAGAGACAAACGTCGGGAGGTGACAGATAGTGGGGTGGAGGGGGAGGACGGCGCTAGAAAGGTGTACTTTGGATGATGATTGACGTAGATACGGATGATCAGATGCGCATCGCCCTTACACGCGAGCGGCAACAGGGGGAAAAAACCAATGTTCTAGACAAGATGGGTAGTTCGTGGTGCGTGGCCTCTCCCCCTACCGCGAATGGATGTATCCGGCGACGAGAATGACGGTGTGAAGTTTAAAAATGAAAATCAAGGGTGGAGGTTTCGGGACGGAGTTGGGAATGTCTCTGAATGGTTGCGCCGGGCACGGCTGCAGGTGACGGGAGCCCAGGCCCCTGCCGCCCTGGACGGTACCTACCCTAGTTGACCAGATAGCCCGAGTCGTGACTCGAATACTAACTATTGGGAAGGCGCTGGCCCAGCCGCCTCTTGATCCAACTTTCAGCAGCAATTGCCAGTTGGTTCCTTCCTTTTCTGATGGCTTCACTACTCGAAAACAAGAACTGGGAATACCTAAGTACACAAGCATAAGGAAGGTACCCAGGGTCCTACCTGGGTGTCTAGGTAATACCAAGGCACTCTGGAGTATTGCGCTGTATCCAGGCTCTTGCTTCAGCGTCCAGCGTCTCTGCCAGGCAGAATTAGAGGCGGGGCCTCAAGACAGTAGCTAGCTCCATTCAATCCGAGTTGCGCAATTCTATCTCCGGCCCAACCCAGATTCGGGAGAACTTGGCCGGGGGCGGGGAGCGCGCGTGCACGCATGGGACTGGTCGCGATGGGCGGGTTAGCTAAAATAAATCAAGGGGGATTGGCAGAGACGAGTGAGCCAACAAAATAGAATGCTGTCGTGTCCACTGGAGATGATATACACCTGCGACATGCCTCCCTACGGTACACATGGAGTAAGTAGTGTATCCGTATGGAAAGGGAGCTAGCCCAGGCACATGCATGCGCTGACGGGCATGTCCTTTCCGCGAACTGCAATCGCTCCTGCGTGTACTGGAGCTGGATGCGACCCTGCAAGTGTGAAGTGGCCGCCGTCTCACTCTCACCACGTACCGCGAAGATATTGGTGTTGCGCGTCTGCAGTTTTTTGGTTGTATAAAGGACATAGGAAAAACTGTACTTTGATGATTCTCTGCATGTGTAATTTTTTGCTCTGGAAAACGACATCTTTCTAATAGACTTCAGCCTCTTGGATCTGTATGCCCTAGCCCTCTTGAAAAGCGCGTCTAGGTAGTTCTTGTTAAAGTTACTGGTACGGTACATACGGATAGTACTACGAAATAAATTGAAGCCCTGGGAAATCGCGCTCGGGCAGCTCCCTGTTCGCGCCTTCCTTCTTTCCCTTGCGCCTACCTTACCTTGGCAGTCGCTAATCCGGAAAAAAAGCCGCCCATTCTCGTTTTCCCCATCACAATCCATATTCTACAATCCTCCTCCCTCACTTGACATCCTTCCAAACCAAACCACTTACACCAATCCCTACCTCATTCGGCAAAGGGTTCATCGTCGTACGAGGCCGGCCGAAACGAGGGAAGAAAACGACGCAGGGGAGGGAAAAAGGCCATTAGCTCATCATCGGAGACAAGGCTTGTGCTTTTTTTCTTTTTTTTTTTTTCTTTTCCCGCCTTCGCATTGAGTTGCTGGTCGCTACATTACGATATTCCCGGTTTGCTGCGTTGCACCACCCTTATTACTTCAGCAAGCAAGGTTCCGAAACTTTTTTTTGGTGGCCCATTCGACGGCCATCCTCAGCCTGACCTCATCTCACCTGCTGCTGCTCGCGCCCCTCGTCCGGCTGTGTGGCACCTTATTTTAGTACCCGTCGACCCGGCCCGGATTCCACAGGCCTATCGACCTGCACACGACCACAAAGCTTCGCCTTCTGACGCTGCCATCACGAAGGCCCTTTCTCGTTCCAGACTTTGTGCGCCGTCCCATCGGCCCCGGAGAGATGGATAGAAAAACGGGCAAGGCTGGAGTTATTGTCGCTCCCGACGATGCTGGCAGCATGGAAAGACTTGTAAGTGCCCGGCCAGTCCACACCAGTTCCTCTCCCACGGCCAAGCCGGCCATCTCATCTCGGCCGCCGGTCGGGGATCATCAATCATCACCACCACCACCTCCCTCGACCCTGATGACGCGATGCTGATTTGCGCCCTTGCGTCGTCCAACAGGCACATGCTGTTCTCGATGACGTGATGTACAACGTCGTCTCGGACCTATTGATGAAGGTGCACCGGGACGAGAAGATAGCGAGGGCTGCGACGGCCGCGATCCGCGTCGAGAAGCTGGCTTCCGATGCCTCAGAGAGCTCGACCCCCGACTCGAGACCCGACGTGCGAATCGAGACCGATGCGGCCATCTACGAAGACGGCAGGGTCCTGCTGAAGGGCAACCCGCTGCAGACCACCAAGGACATCCTCTGTCCGAGATGCCACCTGCCCCGACTCCTGAATCCCACCGATGGCAAGGGCGCGAAGAAGCCCGACCCGAGCGTCATCTACTGCAAGAAACACCCGTACATCGACAAGCCCGGCTTCGACATCTACGGTCAGACGTGGGTCCAGCCCGGTCCCGGACGAGGCAAGAAGAAGAAGGACATGAAGCCCGACCCGAACATCGAGGGTGCCGGCCCCGGAGAGTCGCGCCCACCAAACGTGCTGTCGTTTCCGTCCGCCACCTGCAGCAAGTGCAAGCGCTGCATTCTCGTCACTAGACTTAACAATCACATGGGTTCCTGCATCGGCAACAGCGGCAGAAACGCGAGCCGAGCCGCGGCAGCCAAGATTTCTAATGGTAGTAACGGAGCCAGCCAGAACGACGGCACCCCTCCATCGAGCCAGAAGGCCACTCCCGCGCCGGGATCCCGGGCCTCGAGCCCCAAGAAACGCGACAGCGAGGAAGTGGCGGCGCCCGAGGAAGAGGAAGAGTCGGAGAACAGTCACAAGAAGAAGAAGCTCAAGCCGTCGGCTTTCACCAAGAAAGTCATCCTCAAGACCAAAGGCCCCAAGAAGGACAAGGTCAAGACGAACTCCCTGCTTAGTCACGAGTCCAAAGTCGACGACGACGATGACAATTCCACGGTCGAGGTCGCTCCGAAGAAGGAGAAGAAGGAGATCAAGGAGAAAGGCATGAGCCCGGCCAAGAAGCTGAAGCTCGGCGCCGCGAAACCACCTTTGTCGTCTCCGTTATCCAAGGCCGGCAATGGCAGGACCGAAGATGCGGAGTCTGAATCGTCCGGCACCTTGTCGTCACCGCCTAACTAGAAGCACGGCGGACCACCGAGCGGGGGCACCATTGTTGTCGCCACCACGGCCGGGTCTAAGGGAGCTGCGCGGCCTACTGCCAAACATCCCCATCTGGCTCGGAAGGACTAGCGTTCCGCGGGCACGCCCACCAGCACAAGTTCCAAGGAAAGCTCGGAAGAGTCTGCCGAGGAAGACTCTTCGACGAAAGAGTCTGCTTCCTATAAACAGTCTTCGGATAAAGAGTCTTCGGAGTAGGAGACTTCCCCGAAGAGGTCCTCGGAAGAATCTTCGTCGGAGGAGTCTTCCTCGGGATAGTCTTCCTCCAAAGGCCCTCGGATACAACCCACCGCGCACCATACAAGAGGCGCCACTGTTAACCATTTCTCACAATTCCGTCCACGACGTTTATTCTGTTGTTATCGTCGAATTGGTCCAGCCTTTTTGCAGGCCACGACATTGCTCAACCGGGTTCTTTGGATACCCCGGGACAGAGCCAGCTCGGGGCCGGCTGGCCTCACGAGTCGGCCCCAAAACCGATTCATCACTTTGTATTCCGAATTTGGCACCGCAGCACGACG
The DNA here is from genome assembly GCA_014235935.1 of Colletotrichum musicola. NCBI lineage: Eukaryota > Fungi > Ascomycota > Sordariomycetes > Glomerellales > Glomerellaceae > Colletotrichum > Colletotrichum musicola. The sequence continues at coordinate 2,145 of WIGM01000604.1, read as the reverse complement.
ACAGCTCATGTTTCCACCCGTGCGCACACATCAAAACACTCAACATTGCATGTACCAGGGAGTCGGTCGGGCAGGGTTTCCAGGCGTGGGTGCTTTTCCCATACCATACAATTCTTCTGCATCACCTGGCGAGGCGGATGACGGCGTTCGAGAGACTGCGGCTTTATTTTTATAGGCATTGACCCAATGACATTGATTCCCCCCCTTTTGAACATTGCGTAACTCTTGTGTGGTATATGTCTATGTGACTCGATGCTCTTCTACCGGACCTTTGCGCAGCTCGATGTTCCAACGCCAGACGCCTTGCCATGCAATAAACTAGCTATGTATATGCCCCTCCCCATAACCACTACGCCTCATCGCCCGTCTCCTCGACGACCGAGGCCCGTATGATCTTGACCTCCTCGATCGGCCGGTCCTCAGGGCCCGTCTTGACGAGGCCCATGCGCTTGACGACGCTGAGGCCGCTCTTGACCCGGCCGAAGATGGTGTGCTTGCCGTCGAGCCAAGGGGTCGGGGCGAGGGTGATGAAGAACTGGGAGCCGTTCGTGTCCGGTCCGGCGTTGGCCATGCTGAGGACGCCGGCGCCCGTGTGCTTTAGGGAGGGGTGGATCTCGTCGGCGAACTTGTCGCCGTATATGGAGGTGCCGCCGCGCCCCGTGCCCGTGGGGTCGCCGGCCTGGACCATGAAGTCCGGGATGATGCGGTGGATGACGGTGGAGTTGTAGTAGCCGCGCTTGGCCAGGGTGGCGAAGTTGGTGCAGGTCTTTGGGGCGTGGGAGGTGTAGAGTTCGAGGATTATCGTGCCCTGTTTGGGAAGAGTTAGCTGTGTTCGTGTTTGGGTTTGGGGAGGGGTGGGGGTGTGTATTGAGGGGTTGTGGAATACCATCGAGGTCTCGAGGGATACGTTCGTCGTCATCTTGGCGGATTGTAGCTGTGCTTGATCTTTGGGAGTCGTGGGTTGCAGACAGAGTGTCGCGACGGAGGGGCTGGAAATTTGGACGAGGCTGCGATGCGATTCTCGATGGGCGACGGCAACAGTAACGGAGGGGAGCTTCAGTGGCCATATCGTGCTAGCCATTGGTTGGGGGTTTGGGCTAGTGGGATTGGGGACCTGGAGCTGCAAGAGCCCTGCTGTGGCACCTTCCCTCCTTCCTTCCTTCCTTCCCCCACAGGGACCTTGCCTGGCCGCCGTCCAGATTCTGCCCTGCATCATCGCCCATCAGCCCAGCAGCAACGCTCGTCCATATTGCACGGATTGGGGAGGAAGGAGCCCTTGTTTTTCTCTGCCTTTTTGCTCAATATTCTGGACGTCCGTTGGAGCAATTTTCTTACTTACCCTCTTTCGGCTTGGGTGTTTTGAAGTGAGAACTTTCTCTTTTGGACCTCTCTTCTCTCACACACTTGCTCTCCTCTTCAAAGGCGGCCCCCAAATCTGGTTTCCATTTTTGGTAACACGTTGCTTGTCTTTCTGGAGACAAACAACAACATTGACGGGAAGACACAGCTAAACTCTACAGCTGCAAGGTGGCTTTTGTGAGCTTCTGCTTCTCTTGCCGTCATTTCTCACACTCCCGGACAGCACTGTCAATAGTGGGGGCAAGATCACTGACTTGAAGCCAATTTCAGCAACATTCGCATTGCCACAAGACAGACGCTGGGACACACTACAGAGACAGCAAATATACGAAACACTCCAAAGCTCACCAGCAAATCCGACAACCCTGTTGGACACAACCTCTCTGGAGGTCCGGCTACAAAGGGCTTAATTCCCGCCAGCGCAACTTCTTAATCCTCCATCACACCGTTCTCACTTTCATTCACCTCATCAACTATCGCTATGGCCTCACCTAGCCCGGGCACGCCGCCCTTTGATGAAGTCGCTGAGAACCTCACAAATAGCAATCTCACCAACGTCATGAACGCCACAGCTGGTGCTTTTCTGGACACGCAGTGGGATGTCGCCAAAATTGCCAGCTTCTTGACCATGGAGGCCAAGCTCATCTTCGGCGCCCTCGCCATCATCTGGATCGGCGCTCATGGATCCCTCCGCCGCCCGCCTTCGGCTGCCCCTGCTAAACCCAAGAAGGGCGCCAAGCGCGACAGGAAGGAAGATGAGCCCATCACAGAGGGACTGATGCCCTC
>WIGM01000603.1:0-26906 GCA_014235935.1 Colletotrichum musicola | reverse complement strand
CCGCTCGTCACCTTGGCCAGCGTATTCGCACTCAGCGGCGCGACCACCATGACGTCCGCCCACCGCCTCAGCTCGATGTGCAGGATGCTGCTTCCCCGCCGCCAGGGGACCTGCCACTCGTCGGCGTCGAGGTGGACGGCCTCCACGTTGGGCATGCCGCGGATATGCTCGAGTGACGGCTGCTCCGCCGCCTGGCCTTGAAGGAACTCTGTCGCGGCCGCCGTGAGGATCACCCGGATGGAGAGGTTCTTGTGGCGCGAGAGCGCGTCGATGATGTTGGAGATCTTGATGACGGCCACGGAGCCCGAGCCGCAGAGGAGGAGGTGCTTCTTGCCGTCTGAGCGGGAGGCTGCTACCTCTGCTGCGGGGTCTGATGAGCCGGTATTTGTCATTTTTTGTACGTTCCTACTGAATATTAGGACGGTGGCTTTCACCCAGATGATGTAAATGTATCGGGAAGTGCAACGATTCATAACCCATCCGAGGACTCAGTGCATGGGTCCAGAGTATAGGTTGGCGTGTTGAGGTCTCCCGGGCTGAGGCCCCACTTCTGAGATAACAAAACTCACTTTAGTAAGTAAGAACCCCTTGCTTTCAGGTTATTCGAGCAAGATAGAATGATCTTTAGATGTGTGCGTTGAAGTTTCGTGCGTATCTAACAGGTTGGTTTATGTGTTTGTAGGATGAGCTCTGGCGAAGTCGGGGCCTCCTAGTGAGTAATAGGATCGGAGATACGTACCGATTGTGGGCCGACCGGCCGGCCCCGCGCCGGAGCACCTTGGAACCCTTTCGAGCTTTCTTAGTCAACATGCCCCCAAGTCCGAGAGTGAATCACCATGTGAGAAGATATTAGTGCTATTTGGTGTCTTGACTTTTTTTTCTGTCATCATTTCCTATTGCAGTCTGCAGTTACTTGTTGGACCAATGAGCGAGGACCTGCATCTCTGGACAACAGTTACTGCAGGTTGGATCCAGACCCATTTGCTGTCTCGACAAATACACGATTTTATGGTATCAAGTAGTATTACAGGAAAAATATACCTTTGTATATGATTCAAGTATTCCAAAATGTTTGATGAGCTGCGAAAACGAACGAACAGGTCAAGTAACATCGGCGAAGACAAGCACCTGATAGTGATTACCTAATCAGACGACTGATCTCATTGGCCAATCATCGCTCGACCCAAGATCCCAGACGTATTGCGGGGTCCCAAATTTTTTTGCAGCTGGGAACTGGCTCTGGCAGTGCAAGGTACAGGCCCAGAAGAAGAAAAAAAAAGTCGTTTGAAATCTTGCACGGCCGGTCGCAGCCTTACTCGCAAAATCTCTATCAACATCATGGCGACGGGCAGCTCAAATTCCTCCCTGACGTCGAACTCGCAGTCCTCCCACACCCTCACATTCGCCCCCGGTATGGCGGCGCACCTCCCGACAAGCATGTCCGGCAACGCGGCCGACGTGCGCGCGCTCCTCGAGAGCCTGGGCCCTGCGAACAGGCACACCTTCCTTCAGCCGCCGCCCGCGATCCCCTCGGCCTCGCTGCAGATCGTCAAGGACACGCTTGACGCTTTCGCGGGCCAGATCAGCGACGACCAGCTGCGTCTGTTCAAGGAGGAGTCCAAGAAGCGCAAGAGGGCCGACGGCGGCTCCGGCGGCAGGTCCACGGCGGACGTGCTCAAGATCCGCAAGTTGCATGTCGACGGCTTCGAGACGGGCCAGGTCTGGCAGCAGGCGCGCCGGATTATCAAGAGCGCGCTGAGCCACTCCAAGGAGACGCTGCAAGAGCTCGAGGACCGGAACGAGATCATCGCGAGCGGTGCCTCTGCCAGCGAGGCGGACTCTGGCGAGGAAGGCTCTGAGATTGACGGCGACGGGGAGTCTGATAGTGAGGAAGAGCTCTCCGGCTCCGATCTGGAGGGCCTGGAAGGAGAATACGACGAGGAGGAGCTGGAGGAGGGCTCCGATGTTGAGGGCCTGACTGGCGACCTCGAAGAAGATGACGAGGATGAGGAGGGCGAGGAAGGAGAAGAGGATGAAGATGACGATGACGAGTCCGAAGCAGAGAGCTATGTTGAGGACCCCAACGGCCTCAACGACGGCTTCTTCTCGATTGACGAGTTCAACAAGCAAACACAACTGTTCGAGGAGCAGGACGCCAGGGGAGACCCCAACACCGACGCCGGCAGCGACGACGAGGAAATCGACTGGAACGCCGACCCCCTATCCGCATCAAGCAAGTCGAAATCGTCAAAACACAAGGACGACGACGAAGACATGGATGACATTGAAGAGGAGGAAGATGACGAGGATGACGGCCCTACATTCGGCGACATGGACCTCAACGCCCCCGAGGGCGCCAGCGACGACGAGGACATGGACGACGCCGAGGGCGAGGGCGAGGAGTTCAACGCGAACGGCATCTACTTCAAGGACTTCTTCGCGCCCCCGCCCAAGAAGCGCTCCAAGGACGGCAAGCCCAGAAAGAAGTCGGTGCGCTTCGCGCCCAAGGAGATCACCGACGCGGACGTCGAGCGCGCCATGGAGGACGCCAAGCGGGACCTCTTCGACGACGTCTCGGACCACGGCGACGACTCAGAGGACGCCCTCTCGGACGTCTCGGCGGGCGACCCGCGGTCCCGCCGGTCGGCGCACGAGCGGCGGCTGGCCAAGCTCGCCGAGGAGATCCGCGGGCTCGAGGCCGAGTCGGTGGCGAAGCGCTCGTGGGTCCTCTCCGGCGAGGCGTCGGCCGTCGAGCGCCCGCAGAACTCGCTGCTGGAGCAGGACCTGGCCTTCGAGCACGTCGGCAAGCCGATCCCCGTCATCACGGCCGAGGTCAGCGAGGGCATCGAGGACCTGATCAAGCGGCGCATCATCGCGCGCGAGTTCGACACTGTGATCAAGCGAACGGGCGGCATCGACGACCTCCCCACGAAGGCGCGGCGCGGGCTCGTGGAGATCGACGACGCCAAGTCGGGCAAGGGCCTGGCGGAGATCTACGAGGAGGAGCACCTCAAGAACGCGGACCCGGAGGGGTACGTCAGCAAGTCGGACGAGAAGGCCCAGAAGGAGGAGAAGGAGATCGAGAAGATGTGGAAGGACCTCAGCGCGCGGCTGGACTCGCTCAGCAGCTGGCACTACAAGCCCAAGCCGGCGGCGCCGACGCTCACGGTGGTGTCGGACGCGGCGACGATCAGCATGGAGGACGCGCAGCCGGCGACGGCGGCGGGCGTCAGCGGCGGGGAGAGCATGATCGCGCCGCAGGAGGTGTACAAGGCCGGCAAGGAGACGGCGGAGCAGGGCGAGGTGGTGGCCAAGAACGGCCTGCCGGTGGCCAAGCAGGAGATGAGCCGGGAGGACAAGGTCCGGCGGCGCAGGAGGGAGAAGGAGAGGCTGCGCAAGGCGGGCGGCCTGGACGCCAAGAAGCCTCTCGGCGAGAAGGCCAAGATGCAGAAGCAGACGGTGGCGGACCTGAAGAAGGGCGGCGTCAAGGTCATCAACCGCAAGGGCGAGGTCGTCGACGTGGACGGCAACAAGGCCAAGGCGGAGGTCAAGGCGACGAGCAGCAGCTTCAAGCTGTAGAGGGGTGGAGGGGCATCAAGTTGAGGTCGAGGTTGCGGTTGCATGTCGACGGCGTTGCGGTCTGGGCTGGTGGTTTACCAGGCATTGCTAGACGGGACTTGTGGTGTAGAGTCTGGCATAATTTTCCCATCGTATCACACAACAAGAAAAGCATTCCTTTCGGTTCATTGACGAATAGACACTTGGGCATATCACTGCAGATGAGGAGGCGCCTGATAGTATGTTCTGTTCTCTTGCAGTCCCAGACCATCATGTTGGTCTGTTTCCAGATACAGACAGAGCAGTATCGTCATCCGGCGAAATGACAAATGAAAACTCGGAGAGCGAGTAGAGAGGGCTGCGGAAGCATCCGACGCCGGCAGGGTCCATCATCTCACATATCGGCCAAGGGTTCTCGAGAAAGCCCCCCATGCTACCTAGGCACAGCGCCGAAGGGGTCTCCGGACTCCGAACACGGGCGGTTCCTCCTGCTGCTGCCGATGCCCAGCGTGGCGGGGAGGGGAGGGGACTTTAGGCAAGGATTGCACCCACAGGGGCTGTAGAGTCACCATTAGCCAATAGCAGCGCGTCTAATGAACTCGGTCAGCGGTCAGCATTGCTCTGCCCACTGTAACGTGCTCGCGGCCTGCCCTTTCCTTTTAGCGTGCTTCTCATTCACTGCTCACACCGACAGTATTTTTCTCGACTCCATTGCAATTGGAAATCAAAACCTAAGAGGCCTGTGGTTGGGCAATCGCAATTGTCATGCAACCGTAATACCCGTAATGCACCGTCAGCGGGTTTCCTCCCTCTTGTTATCCCATCCCACTCTGCCTTCATCATGCAGATTGCCCATGCCCCCTGATTACGAACCCCTTCTGCGGGGGTGGTGACGTTCCGCTTTCGGACCCCTTAAAGTTAGGTGGCAGCCAACCTGGCAGGTAGGGTAATGGCGGCCCAATGAGTTTTTAGCATCCGTAAGCAAATTTGCAAGCAAAAGAATGCAGCAGGCCTATCCAGCAGATCTGATAAAAGATCTTGGGAAAGGGGCGCGGCGCGGGTGCCACCCCCCGGAACTTGAAGTGTGCATCTCCGTTGGCCGTCGGAAACTCCTTTATCAGCAGCGACGCCGTTCCCTCTCTCTGCTTCTCTCTTCTCTTATTACTCCTGGCTTCTCCGTTTCTCCCCCCTCATTGTCGTGTCGTAGTATCTCCTTCCCTCCCTAATTACCCTTCTGCGGATCATCATCGAGCGCCAAACTACGCAATACCGTGTAAGTACCCTGCCCGATTACGGTGCCCACCCCGCCAACCCCTCACCCATTCCACCTCCCCATTCCAACGCTTATCAAGCACCGGCGCCTTCTGGACAGTACGGCCGCCTACCACGCTACACAGTTTTCCCTCCCGGAATTTTACCCTTTGACTAATTACCCCCCTCCTTCCCAGCTGCCAAAAGGATACCCAAATACCTACTACATCTTCTAGCCTAGCCAAGGGAAAAAAATCAACGTTGCACACTCAACCTCCCGTCGTCGTCCTCCTTCCTTCTTTTGCTTCACTCTCTGCTCTCCCTCCACCAAGCAGTAGAAAGAAACAAGAAAGAAAACAACAAAGAAGAGCCTTCCTCCCCCAGCCAGCCCGACTAAACGCCGTCAAAATGGCGCCCTCCGTCGTAACCATCGACAACACCCCCGACTTCGACTTCACTCCCTCCACCACAACTACCACATCCGCGCCCTCGAGGCGCACCCTCCTCCTCGCGCCTCCCTCCATAGCCTCCCACCCCTCCAAGCTGGCCACCATCCTGGCCTCCCACGACCGCGCCGCCACGGACCTGCAGATGCTCGACCGCCTCTCAGCCCGCCTCGCATCCCTCCCCTCCTCCGCCTACGACCTCGTCCTCGTCCTCACCGACGCCGACGGCTCCCGCGCCGAGTCCGCCCGCCTCCTCGCCGACCGCGCCGTGCTCTCCTCCGTCGCCGAGGCCCTCCGTCCCGCCGCCGAGCTGCGCGCCCAGGACCAGGGCAGCCTCGCCAACGACCCCGCCGTCGCGCGCGAGGCCGTCCTCGCAGGCCTCGTCGCCACTCCCGCCGGCGGCTTCCAGAAGCCAGACTACGGTGACGACCAGGTTGTCACCCTCAGCTTCGGCAAGAAGAAGACCCCCGCGGCGGCACTAAACAGCGATGGCTCCGTCTCGTTGAACAGGGGAGGAGCCGTCTCGCTCAGCAGCAAGCCCACCACTGCGCCCCCCGTCTCCGCGCCCCCCGCCGGCGTGGGCTTCGTCGACTTCAGCGACGACCTCGACATGGACGACGACGAGCTGATCGACGAGGACACCCTCCTCACCGACGCGGACCTAGCCCGCCCCATTAACATCCGTACGTCACCCCTTCCCCCCCAATGGTCACAATAGTTACCCCATGGCGAAAGCCCCTGCAAGCCAGCCAGCAATTAACTTTCCTCGTCACACAGCCCCCGAGTGCGCCCCCAAGGCCGGCAAGCGCCGCCGCGCCTGCAAGGACTGCACCTGCGGCCTGGCCGAGCGCCTCGCCGCAGAGGACGCCAAGACCCGTGCCTCCGCCGACGCCGCCCTCGCAGCGGCCGCCAAGACCGCTGCCGCTCCCGCTCCCTCGTCCTCCTTCAAGCTGGACGCCGACGACCTGGCCGAGGTCGACTTCACCATCCAGGGCAAGGTCGGCTCCTGCGGTAACTGCGCTCTCGGCGACGCCTTCCGCTGCGACGGGTGCCCTTACATCGGCCTGCCGCCCTTCAAGCCCGGCGAGGAGGTGCGCATCCTCAACAACGATATCCAGCTGTAAAAAGGCCTCTCTCTCTCTCTATTGTCTCACTCACTTCACGCAAAACATACATTGGGACCCGAAACAAAAACTGGAGTTACGAAATCATACCATTGGGAGGGGGCTTTGCAGGAGCAACTGGCACATATTCACTACCAAACTCGTGTATACATGCATTTTCTGGGGGCGGGGAATGCGGGAGTGGCGGTCCGGCGGCGGCCTTTTTTCACGGACACACTGGTTTGGAACGGCAAGACGCCAGACTGAGGCGATTACAAAGGGGCGCTTATTATCAACTTTTGCTAGACACATAGCTTTTGGGGGTGGTGTTTGAGGCGTCTGAAAACACTTGGCATATAGGAGGATGGAAATGAATGGATCACACCGAATTCAACGTTAAAATTGACATGAAAGATTTCGCTAGAGTCAAATAAGCGTTTTGCTCTATACCTAAGTGATACACACAAAAACTCCGTCCCGTGCAAAATAGTATTTCCCGTGAATCTGGAGCTCCCTTGTTTTCCGCTATAGTTTCCGACGCATTGAGGAGCGTCACTAGTTAAAACGTGTTCGACTAAATCGTCGTTCGACTAAACCAAGCACTTGTTCCAACGCTGGTGTTGGAAGCTGTGTTCTTTTCACCTGGAGCTGCTACCGTTCGCCCCCGAGGGCTTCTTCTCCTGTAGCTCGTCGTCGCTGTCCCCTCCGACCGAGTAGCGGTCCTTGTCCATCTCGGTCGTCGGCGTCCTCACGTGAAGGTCGTCGAGCTCGCTCTCGTCAAAGTCGCCCGTCTCCACATCGCGGCCGGCCCGTCTGTCGCGGAAACCCTCCAAGCCGCGCGCGCCGGGCCTCTGGCTGGTCTGCGGAAGGCCGCCCATGAGGCCGGTGTAGCCCTTGCGCTTGCGACGCTCCTTCCAGATGTACCAGCCCCAGGCGCTGGCGGCGATCACGACGATGACGAGAACGATCTCGCCGGACCTGTAGTATGCCTTCCACTTGGCCTCGTCCATCTTCTTCTGCGTCTCCTCGTCAACCGAGGTGCTGTTGCTGATGTTGCCGACCGACGTGGCCGGTCCGGTTTCACCGTCGAGACGGGAGTCGGTGGGCGTTCCACCGACGGAGCTGATGTCGACCTTCATGAACCGGTCGAGCATGTCGCGAGAGCGGCGGGCGTAGTCGAAGGGCACCATGTGGGAGGAGTTGTAGAAAAGAATGTAGGTCAGGTTGCGAGCCTCCTGCCAGAAACCGGCAGGCTCGCCCTCAACGGTCCAGTCGCGGCGCGGGGCCCAGTTTCCGGGGGAAACCTCGAAGCCCTTGCCGCCGTTCCATTCCATATCGCCAATCATGGCCTCAGTTCCCATGTGGTTGCAGATAAGATCCTCGGCACCAGAGAAGAGGACGACGGGAACCTCCTTCAGCAGGTCGGGCAAGAAATCTCTCGAGGGCGCCGAGTTCTGGGCCCTGAATGCGGCACCGACGGCACCGTTGCACTCCTTCCAGCCTGTGTTCTTCTGGGGGTTGATGTGAAGAGCTCTGACGACGTCGTCTCTCCTCAGGTAGGGAGTGACGTGCACCAGGTCGGGGGGCCAGTTCATGCCGCACGACGGGTAGCTGTCCTTGAGACGGATGTCGTACATGTTGATGCAGTCGCGTCCGCCCTGGCTGTTCACCTTGGCAGTCTCAGCCAGCAGGTTCTGCAGAACGGTCTCGCACTCGGAAAAGTCGACAGTGTGCTCGACAGCCAGCGAAGTGCGGCAGATGCGCCACTGCTGCTCGAGCTTGAGGGCGATGGGCGATCCCCGCTCGATGAGCTTCTTCTCGTATGCATACTTGAGGTACGCATCATACTGCTCCTTGGGGGAGATCCAGGCGTTTCCGAGCAGCAGACCCTTCACGTTCCAGATGTTCTTGGTTCCGGGCTTCTTGTTCCGCTCGAGCATCTGCTTCGCAATGTAGGGGATGTGCTGGCCGGCGTAGGATTCGCCTGCGATGTAGATCTGTCATCTGTTAGCCCATGGAGCTCCGGCTGTCCGGATTTGCAAAGACCCACGTCGTCGTGCTCGTACTCGGGGAACATGGCGAACCACTTCTCGAGGAACTGGACGAACTGTTCGGCCATCTCGGGAAGCTCGTGCAGGTATGCGTTGGTATCGACATAGCTGAAGCCGGTGCCGACGGGGTTATCGACGAACAGCAGGTTGGCAAACTCGTTCCAGGAGCCATTGTTGTAGACGAGGTGGTCCTTGTCCTGGACGCGGTAGGGGCCGATTTCCATCAGGGCGCCATCCTCGGAACTGCAGCCGGGGCCGCCGTTGAGCCAGATGACGGTGCGCTGCTTGTTGGCGATGTGCTGGTTCTGGAAATGCCAGAAGAAGAGGTTTCCGTTGTGTTCGGGAGTGACTTCGACGTGGCTGCGAGGGGACGCGCGTCAGCGGGATAGCTTCACGGATTGCGATGCGATGCCGCCTCTTCTCCACCGGGGTCCAGCCCAGGGCGGCAGCATCGGAGGGACGGGGACGGTACTCACCCAGCGTGCATCTTGATGAAGGGCTCCTTGGGTGCGCCGGGCAGGTCGTGGACGAAGTAGTCGGCGGCGCTCTGGGCGGCGACGGGCGCAGTCCACGATGCCAGCGCAAACAGCAGCGCCGGCATCAGCGGAAGGACAGCCATGACGGGGGAAAGTGTCCTCTCCCCGAGGCTGGCGGGAATTAGAAGCAGGAAGTTGAAGGGCGTTGTCCGAGCCGCGATTGCATAGAGACCGCCCCGTTGGAGAAACCCGTTGAACCAAAGAAGGACGAAAAGAAGGAAAAGAAATGGCCTTCGTTTTCGGGATGCAGGTCAGGGAGATGGGGGTTCAAGGGAGGGCGAGGAAAGCTGATGGGGGAAGGGGGAAAAAGAAGATGCGGATGCGATGCAGAGAAGATCCCTCGAATGAATTGTTACTGCCGCTGGCCGCTGTTGCTGTCCGTCCACCCAAGACAGAGGTCCAATGTCCAGCGTCCAGTGTCGCTGCCTCAGCAGCGAATCTGAAAGGTGTACTGTACTTTTGTCCATCGGTGGTTGCGTACCTCCCACCCGGCCAGACCCCTGCGCGGACCAGGTTCCTTACCAAAATTGGCTGGCGCGGCGTGGCACTGACTGGCAGGTACTTATTTGGGGTGGCCTTGGTGCTGGTGCCGCCCGGCGGATGGTAGCGCAGCCGAAAGCTGCCGCAGGGGCGGGGAGGCCACTGTGGCACGCTATCTGAACAGGGGTTTCTGGGGCAGAAGCGGAGGGCAGCTCGCAGTGGATGCGCTGGAAGGTGGGAGGTGCTCTGTGGCGTTGGGCGTTCCATCCCATTGTCATGCCTTTCGTCTTGTCTTTAGGTCTTGCTATGTATCTCCCTACCTAGGTATTGTGCCCGAATACTTGCCCAAGCAGGTACTTGAGGTAGGTTCCCGGCAGAGGCAAGCATGACAGCAATCCACCTACCGAAGGATCGGGACAACGTACAACACAAGTTACACAACGTCCAGAGACACGTTGTTGATATTTGTCGATTAAACCCCCTATCCGCTGATTACCGACTATCTGACCGGGAGCATGCCGGAATGAAATGCTGAGGAGCACCGAGTGTCATGTAAACGAGACAAGCAGAATATGCGGATTCTCATACGGATCGCCGGAGGCGGGACCTGGTTCCCGACTCTCAAGGGCTCAAGGGTCCGGCATCGGCTTACCTAATACACGGTTAAGTCCGCGGTCCACAAGGGGACACAAGGGAAAAAGAGACTCTGAGAGAAAAAGTGTGAGATCCCCATCTTTCAGACGTGCAACCTGAGACATCAGCAACACCGTCCCGTCCCCCCTGGAGAATCCAATTCATGAGAGCCAAGACGGGCTCCGGTCGTGGGCTTGGGGCCGAAGCGTTGTCCACGCGTCGTTCAGCTGGGGCTATCTGAGGCCGGGTCGATGACGAAGCTTGTTGCTTCTTATCTCCTTCGAACGCAGTATTATTGTGAGGTAGTTGCACACTAGGTGGCTAGCGTAGATCCCGTGTGTCGGAACAGCCGTTGCCAAGTGAAAGGTCAATTCCAAGAGGCGTTATTTTTTTTGCCCGTAGAGTAGGTCATTGCTGGATTAGTTGATTAGGTAACTACCTAATGTACAAAGTAATTAAAGTAATTAGTGTACCTACCTAGTGTTGATGCAAGCCCCGGTGGAGAGATTCTACCTACCGATCTCACAAGGCAAGCGCCGCCAGCCCAGGCTACTTCCCTAGGTACCGAAATGGAGTAGGCAGGTAGTAGGTAGTAGTAGGTCTGTCTGCCTGGGCCTGCGAATGACTCCAGACAAGCGTTTGACCAGCTTTTCAGCCCGATACAATACACAAACACCGTCAAGCATCCCCTCCGCGTCTTATTAAGCGGCCGCCTCAAACGCATCACGCATCAAAGAGGCAAAAAATAAAGAATAATGGCCTCCGGTAAGACGTACATCGTCGAGCACCTCGACCCCGAGCTGGGCCCGTGGTCCGAACTCGAGTACATCGCCATCGCCAAAGAAACCCACGCCGCCGGGGGCACCTTTCTGCTCTCCTCCTTGCCGCCCGCCTTCGTCGCTCCGGAGAAGCTGAAGGAGGTCCCGGCCCTTAAGACGGAGAACCGGGGCGTCGAGGAGCTCTACGCTCAGGACAAGTCCCGCGTGTGCCTCCTCGACCCCTCCGCCGCCAGCGACCTGAGCCCGGAGGACGGTGAAAAATTTGACGCCTTTCTGTTCGGCGGCATCCTGGGTACGTCGTGCCCCTTACTCTTCATTTTCAGTGGCAAATGATAGTTGCTAATGCTCTTTGCGTAGGCGATGACCCCCCGAGAGGTATTTTATCATGATTGCTCGTGAACGTTCGTTCCTCTAACCCTTGCAGACCGGACCTCCGAGTTGAGGAAGAAGGGCTTCGAGGGCAGGAGACTGGGTCCCACTCAGATGACCACCGACACCGCGGTCCGCGTCACGAGAATCGTTGTTGAGGAGAAGAGTGTGTCAACCCATCTTCCATCCCGCAAGTCTGTACTAACGGACAAAAGTACCCCTGGACAAGATTCCCTACGCCGAGTACCCCGAGTTCAAGTTCAACGAGCACGAGAGCGCTCAAATGCCTTTCAAGTACGTCAAGGACAAGAACGGCGAGCCCATCCTGCCCGAGGTAAGAATCACTCCACCAATGCACCTCCAACACGGCAAATGCTAACGTCAAGTCAGGGCATGCTTGAGCTCCTTCGCAAGGACACGGAGAAGAGCATCGACGATCTCTTCTAATTGATGCCAAACCGTTCCAATTGAATCACGAGTGACGAGAGACATCCGAGTTGCGCGCACCAAGACCTATGTGATCCCAGTCTCAACGGCTACCTTGCCTCCCTCAAACTAGACGCGGCGACCACCAAGGCGCGCCTAGGATCGCTTATCATGAGCCCCGGGTGCTACGGCAAGTCACGCCGCTAAGCCACCCACTCATCGGGCCCCTTCCCGGGCTCAACTGAGCTGGACCCTGAATTATCGGAGACAGTTGCCGGTCCCCGGCCGTCGCTAACCCCGCACCGGAGATCGGCTGTCACTTGACTTCAACCGCAACCTCTCTTCGTGTCGTGGTTGGCTGTGGTCATCCGTTGCCAACTTCTCTTTGCTCCTTATCGTACTCGAGGATGCTTGATAAGTCCCAGCCATCCTGCCCGTCGTGAACAGTTCTTCCACTTCTTCGTTCTCGGTGAACTGCGCAACTAGCATCGTATTTAAAAGAAGTGTCTTGCACCAGATCTCCCTCATCGTTGGGTTTCCTTCTCGGCCTACATTTCCCCTGAAGCTTGAAGCCTCATCCTTGCCAACCGTGAGCTATTGAGGCCACCTCGACTAATACTCGACGTCTTCCCCTATTTCCCCCCTCCTCAACATCATCACCAACTCCATTTCCCATGAAAGTGCACGTTTAAAATGTCCAACCCTCAGTTTACATTTCGCCAGACAACCTTCACGGCCCCCTCCCTCCTGCTCACCCGCCGCCACACCATCTCTCGCACGACGCTCCACACCCAGCTCGACCAGCTCCGCGTCAATGGCCAGTACGACGCCTTCAAGCTCGGGTGGCACCCAATCTTCGACGACAACTCGCGCTGGCCCGCGCCCCTGCACCTCTTCTGGGACAGCGACGTCGGAAAATGGATCGAGGGTGCCTGCTACTTCCTCATCGAGGAGTACGACGTCAAGATCGACGCTGCTGTCCGCGAGCTCGTTGACATGATCCGCTCCGCTCAGCACGACGACGGCTACCTCAACATCCACTTCTCCGTCGTCGAGCCCGGGAAGCGTTGGACCAACGTCCGCGACATGCACGAGATGTGAGTACCCCTTCTGCAGTCATTGCACGCGCAAGTCTCACTCCTATCAGGTACAACGCCGGCCACCTCATAGAAGCCGCCCTCGCGCACAGGCAGTACTATAAAAACGACCTCCTGATGGAGCCCCTGGAAAAGTACATCGCCCACATCCGCAAGCGCTTCGGCCCCGGGGAAGATCAGACCCGCGCCTACCCGGGCCACCCGGAGATCGAGCTCGCCCTCCTCCGATTCTACTCTGCCACGGGAAGCCGCGACGCCTACGACCTGGCGCGCTTCTTCCTCGAGGAGCGCGGCAACCCAACTGGCCAGGACGGGAAGCACTTTTACGACTGGGAAGCCGAGCAGCGCGACGAGCCGCGCTGGCGGCGCCCTAACTCGTGGCCCATGGACCGCTCCTTCTGGTACTGCCAGGCCCACGTCCCCATCCTCGAGCAGCCGAGCGTCGAGGGCCACGCCGTCCGCGCCATGTACCTCCTGACCGCCGCGGCGGACCTGCTGCGCCTCTCACAGAATGCGGATTCCGTTCCCATTCAGCCACTGGCCGAAGCAGACCAGTGGCTCACCGCCCTGCGCCGCCTGTGGTCCAACATGGTCCACAAGAAGATGTACCTGACAGGCGGCGTCGGCGCCGTCGCGCAGTGGGAGGGCTTCGGGATCGACTACTTCCTCCCGCAGGGCCCCGACGAGGGCGGCTGCTACGCCGAGACGTGCGCGTCCGTCGGCGTGATGATGCTCGCCGAGCGCCTGCTGCACGCCGACCCGGAGCTGAAGGGGGAGTACGGGGATGTGATGGAGCTGTGTCTGTACAATAACGTCATGACGGCCATGAGCGCCGACGGCCGCGCTTTTACGTACGAGAACCCGCTCGCCAGCTGCGACGCCGCGCCGAACGGGCGGGAGGACTGGTTCGTGTGCGCGTGCTGCCCGCCCAACGTCACGCGGCTGTTTGGCAGCTTGGGAGGATATCTGTGGGACTATGGTGGTGAGGGTGAGGGTGTGTTTGTGAATGTGCATTTGTACACGAGCGCCGAGGTCAAGTTCCCCGTCAGCGGGAAGGAAGTTTCCCTCTCGCAAAAGACCAACTGGCCGTGGGAGGGCAACATCCTCTTCCAGCTCAAGGGGGCTGAAGACCTCCCCACGACCATACGCCTGCGGATTCCAGCTTGGTCCAAAGGCGAGTTCGTCCTGACGCCGACCCCTCGGCCGGGAGAAGCGAAGCTGGAGAACGGCTACCTCCACCTCAGCCCAACATACGTATCCGCGAACACCGCCTTCTCGCTAGATATCCACGGCTTCAAGCCGCGGTACGTCAAGCCGCATCCCTACACCCGCCAGGCGACGCTCAGTCTTGCGCGGGGACCAGTCGTGTACTGCGTCGAGGACGCGGATAACAGCTGGGAGGGGAACCACTTCAGGGACGTCGGGATCCGGGAGGACGGGGAGGAGATCGAGGAGGAGTGGAAGGTGGATGCAAGGACGGGGGAGGGGTATTTTGCGCTCCGGACCGGGTGCGAGGTGCGCACGCCCGCGGTGCTGGAGGCGGGAGTGGAGGGGAAGAGGAGGGCGCTTGTGTTTGTGCCGTTTTATTATCGGGCGAATAGGGGCGGGAGGGGGCAGATGAGGGTCGGGCTGAGGGATGACGGGAGGTAGGCAGGGGGAAGTGTTTTCTGCTGTTGTTTCGTGGTTCACGTTAAGCGCTTGTCATCTCGTCAGTCTGCTCCGTTGGCAGATGTGAAATGTTAGGTAACTTTCAATGGTATCTTGCTCAAAGATACCGGTCCTCTTCGCCTTCCTCGGCTTCTTGGGCGTCTCTCATGCTGGCTCGGGATCTTAG
Organism: Colletotrichum musicola; assembly: GCA_014235935.1. Classification (NCBI taxonomy): domain Eukaryota; kingdom Fungi; phylum Ascomycota; class Sordariomycetes; order Glomerellales; family Glomerellaceae; genus Colletotrichum; species Colletotrichum musicola. Next base: position 12,343 of record WIGM01000603.1, on the reverse strand, counting down.
TCTATCTATATATGTTGCGGTCACTTGGCCAGAATTCGCAAACACCAGCGATCGGGTTGGCTGGGATCCTCTCTTGTTTGGTTTCAATCCGGCTGGGCGTCTCCGTCGAGAATCTAGGTGGTGTTTTTGTGAGAAACTACATGGTCGCCGTTGTACCATCGTCCATCATCCTTGGCGTCCATCACTCTTACACGTTTCCCTAGCGATACCCCCGAAGATTATGAGACAAAACAAGCCAAGTCGAGTAGACATTTGAAAGCATGTAACAATCATGACGATGAAATTTGGATAACATGTCACAAAACAACTCTCGGGTAACGAGTATTACAATCTTTCTGTTCGGTTTTTGGTTTTTCTGAGAGTATTTCTTTCTAATTTAAATACATCTCATTTCGGGCTACTCTTGCTAACTCACGAGTAGTCTCATCTATCACTGACCATGCTCCTGTTCGCGTCATGCATGTATAAAATGAGGATGCATCGGTCGGTACTTTGAGATCCGAGCGGTCAAACTTGGGGGAGGCGTCCGTAGAACGGCGATGTTGGTCACCGTTCGCGAGGACGACTGTCTTCTGGGCGTCTAAAGTCTCGCTGGTGAAATACAAGGCTTCGTGCAGAAAGACCATCGGAAAACCCGATAGCTTCAGTGCTTGGCTCGTATCACGACAGAATAAGTCAGAGGAGACGGACAGCGGGGACGGAGAGTATCCCAGAGTAAGACCGATTTTCGTGACATCTGAGGTATTCGAGCCGGCAAAGCAACCAGTCAGTCGACATACCGACAGCATCAGGAAAAGGACAAGCCGTGCATTGGCTGCCCTCCGAAGTCAACTTTGAGCAGTCAACCGTTGCCTCTGCCCTTGTAACTCCGGTGCCTCCTAGGGCTACTTATATATGCTCTTCACTGGAGAGATAGAGCAGAGGGGAAAACGGGTCTCCGCGAGACGTTAAAACCGTTATCCGCGGTCCTTTAGATTCAAGCTCAACGGCACGGCTGAAGGCGGTCTCGCCGAAGGTGCGGTAGTCCGGTTGAAGCGCTGGGATTGGGCTACCAGGAAGTCACATCGGCCCCAACTTCAGCGACACTAGTAATAAAGACGCTGAATAACTGCCCTCCGACGAATACACGGCCAACACCACGGGAGGGATGACGGACAGGGCCCGTGATGGTCTGGGGAGACGCAGTTGAACCTTTTCTCTCAAAGAGCAAACGGCAAACGCGCTTCTTCAAAGTGAGACTGATGAGTTGAAGCCTAAGTTGCCACGTTCATACAGAAGACATCATAGGGCAACCACCACGATGATTAACGCTTAGGTGGAGAAAGGATTCTCATGAAGAATCGAAATGACTGCCGTTTAAATACCATAGCATAAAGGGCCGCGGCCGGGGCCGAGACTATCCGAGAGTGGCAGGGGCCCTAGGGAGAATAAGACACCCCAGCATCCATCAGCGTGTCTTCAGCAGAAGAAAGTGGTGGAATCTTTTGGGTGGCGTTGAACCTGCACGACTCTACCTGTACAGATTTCCAAGCAGACTCGACCAGAAACCGAGGCCCATCTCTTCTTGGTCTCGCTTGATACGATCCCGTGCTTCATTCAGGCTGGAGCCTGCTGAAAACAAGGTTTGCATTCAAAGAACCGACTCCTCGTCTACGTCACGCGGCGGGCCCGAGGAGAGAAGCCATCTTATAGCCTCCTCACGGCTCAGGTATCGCGAATCCATTAGCCGGAAAGATGCGCACGTTCAACGCTGCTTTGCAGTACAACTGGCGTAGACATAAACACCGAATCTAGATCCGGGCTCATCCGCCTAGACAGAACACTTCAATGGTTGGCCATGGCACGTATTGTCATTTCCTGGACGACGGATAGCTAGTGTACATTGTGGACCAGACTCCTAGCTGGCCGGCCTTGCGGGTCGCATCGTACCCCGATGCGTGGAAAAGACAAAACCTCGTTGTATGCATTTCGCTGCCACTCCCCAATTCCTGTCGCATGTTGTGCTCCTCCATCCCTACCGATGCAAATGCTGACACCAGAACCGATAATGCTATGCCGAAAGATGAAAAAAGACTGGTCCAAAACTGTCGAGTAGCCTGGCAGCCGACCCAAACCGCTGCTATAGCAGATTCGCGTATAACACCTGGAGTTGCCGCTTCGTCTCGAGATTTGGACGGTTTTTGGACAAATGAAAAAAAGAAAGGGCTCCCGTGAAACCCAGAATCCAGTTTGGAACTTGGATATGTGCAGATGAGCACCAGATTAGGCGGCTTAGTTGTCGTGCCTGAATGTGCACTTGTCTCCCCGTGCACACTTGCCTTGCTGCCAGAAGCTGCAGGGCTTGGTTCCAATGAGGGCGCGGTTGACGGGCCGATGGGGAGGGAGCGTGGCTCCGCCTGGAGCGTTGCCTTTGCGGTTCTTACCCTGCTTGCCCTTGTGGCTCCCATCGCGCTCGCGGTCTCGCTCGCGGTCCCTGTCACGGTCACGCCCGCGGTGATGGTCGAAGTCGTCTCTGCTGTCCCTATCACTGTAGTCGACGAGCTTGCGACCGTGCGCGGGCTTGTTGTACATTGACTCCGCCTGTTGGTCGTCGACAGATTGGTCGACGGCTGGCGTTGGCTGTTGCTGCTGCGTCGGTTGCTGCTGCTGTTGCTGAAGTTGGGCCAGCATCATCAACTGCTGATAGCTAGTATCCTGAGGGTTGAGGCCCAACGCTGCGCCTTGGGGCGCCGCTTGAGCGGGCTGCTGTTGGCCCATCTGAGCCAAGAGCGCTTGTAGTTGAGCGTCGCCCGCCGGACCGGTGGCGGGTTGAGCAGGCTGCCCGCCTTGCATCTGTTGCATCAGGGCCATGTACTGAGCGTATTGCTGTTGCTGATAGTAAGCGGCCCAAGCATCCTGAGTTTCTTGAGGTTGAGCTGCCGTCTGCTGAGCACTCGCCTCCGCCTCAGCCCGTGGTCGGTCCTCGGTCTCCTTGGCCCTGGCAACCGAATCTTTCTGGAACCCGGCCCACCATTCTCTGACTCTCTCCGGGTCGTGGGCCAGCCATTCGGGCGGGTTGGTGGCCGGGTACGGCAGTCCGCGCAATTTTTCGACAACGTCCTCGATGTGATTCGCAGCCGCTTGCAAAAGGGGGTCGGGGTAGTCGCAGCGCAGCTGGGTCTGAGGCGCCGCCGGGTTGAAAGGATTCGAGGGTCTCCAGTTCTTAACCTTGTCGGAGATGAGAATGCTGTGGACTTTGTCGTCGAACGGAATTGCGGGGACAGGCTGCATCTCTGAGGCAGCAGGGACGATGGGCTGAGCATTCTCTCCAGGCGGTGTCATGTTGTATGGCTCCGGCGTGACCGCTGGGGCTACAGGCTTCAGGTTGCCCAAAATGGAGTTCAGCTTGGCCGCAGGATCGTCCTTCGCATCGAGCCTCTTGCGAGCATAATAGGTTGCCGCCTCCCAGCCGAACTGCTGCATCTCCTTCCACCGCTGATGGATCTCGTCGTACTTGCGTTCACCTTGGGGCAGCTGGCCGATCTTGGCATTGGCGTTGGGCACCGCTGGCTCGAGCGGCGGCGATTTGGGCGTGGGAGGGATGTCGGAAACGTCGGTGTAGACAACCATCAACTCCTTATTCTCGCGCTCCTCAATGGACTTTTGCTCGTCGGTGCGGAAGGTCACGTCGCCGCCACGAGTGACAAAAGACTTGGCGCGGTATTCTTGGGGAATGCGTGATAGATCGGCGAGGCCTGGCTGAACCCAGGGTTGGTAGGGCAGATCCTCGTCTTCGTCGTCGTCTTCGTTGAAGTTGGCTCGCTGCTTGAGCATCATTCCCTCGGATCGGTCGTCTGCTGCGTCCTTCGTCATGTTATCCTCGTCTTCCGCCGCCTCTTTGTGGAAAATGCGGACTTGGACGAGTTCCGAATCAGGCTTCCAGGCGACTCTAAGCTTCCGGCGGGCCTCCTTGCGCAGTCGCTTCGTCCTCTCCTCTGGTGTCTCAGACGTGTCTTTCTTACCAGAGTCCTTGGCTTGCGTGGTCTGGCTGTCTGTCTTGGGTGTGTTGATAGAATCGAGCAAAGAGGCGATGCTTGAGAGCGAAGAACCCGAGGATGCAGCAGGCTTCGCTGCAGGCGCCTTCACCTCGGGCTTGGGTGCAGCCGCAGGAGGCTTCTTGTCAACATCCATTGGCGTTGACGAAGGCAGGCCAGCAGCCTTGGTGGTGTCCGGTTTGGCGGCCTGGTTGGTCATTGGTCTGGGGGGCCGGATTTTACCGGCGAGAGTAGTCGACGGCGTGGTACGGGGTTTTGAGGCACCAAACTTGGATTGAAGGGAAGGAGCTGCCGGCTTCGCGCCGGCCTTGCTGCCGGATGCGCTTGCCGATTCAACTGCGACCTTCTTGACTGTACGAGAGTCGCTATCGTCATCCCGAGCTCTTTTGGCGGGAGAACCGTCGCTAGCCTTCACTGTTGACTTGGCTGCCTTGCTGGCTGCCGTTGTTGACGACGTCTTCTTCGTCTCAATGCCGTTGCTCGAATCTGCTTTCCTGATCCTAGACGCAATTGTACGAACCAGTTCTTTGACCTCCTCGTCGCCCTTGTCTGCTAGGCGCTTTCGGACGTTCTCGAAGTTGACACTATCCGCCACCTTCTTGGACATGCTGGTGTTGGAAAGGAGGCGCAAAATGGCCTTAGGCAGAGGTCCATTGAAATCGCCGGATTTGATACATCCGATCGTCGTGTTGACCAAACTCAAAATACCTTTCGAATGATCACCCAGGTTCTCGAGTACGGCCTCGTCACCATGCTTGGCCGCTGCTTCGCAAACCTTCCTTAACGTCTCCCTCTTCAGATCCGTCTTCTGCGTCAATGCGGCGACAGCGTCGGCCGCCTTGCCTTCCTTGACTGCCTGGTCGGCTTCTTGCCTCGCTCGGTTCGTCTCCGATCTGATTCTGATGAAGAACTCACCGAGGGCCTGCACAGTACTGGCAATGAGAGCGTTTGTTCTGGTGGCCGAGGGGTCCACGTAGGCGATCCCGAGGACGTCCCATACAGCCCCCTCCACGGGGTCAGACGGTCGAGTTTCGGGGCGTATAGGCTTCTTGCGCTCTTCTTCTTCCTCCTTTCGAGCCTTTCTCTGCGCTTTGGATTTCGCGGCTTCGTCGGCCTTCAGTTGCTCCTGGAGAGTGAACGGGTAGTCGGTGTACTTGGGCCGACGATTACCGAGAAGTTTCATCTCGCGCTGGTACTGATCGATCAGAGGCTTGGCTTCCAGCTCTCGGTCTTCTGGCTTCCCAGAGAAGTTCGGGGAAGGCCTGTACTTGTCCGTGAATCTGCCCTGAATCTCACAAGGAAGGTCATGACTCTGTTCTGGAATGATCCGCCTTCCGCTAGTTGACGGGAGGGCAACGAGAGGAGCGAGTCTATCATAGCTTTTGGGCGTAGGCATTTTAACAGTGCCGGAACATATGAGAAATGGAGCACCAGGAATAGGCGGGAATTGTTTCTTCGCCGCGGCACTGCGCTTCTTGAATTGAGCCATAGCCGCCGCCTCCTCCTCTGTCGTCGAGGGGAAAACCAAGCTCTCTCCATCTTCTGCCCTCTTGACCACGGAATCGCTGGGGGAATCGGCCTGCTCTAGCTCTGTCTCCTTCTTCGTGGGACGTTTTCGCTTCTTCGCGGGTGCCTGCTCTGCCTGAGCGACACCGTCGACAGGAGGCGTTCCGGGCTGGGATACAGGGCCCGCTACGGCAAATGACTGGTGCTGGAGGTGTTGCTGCAGTTGAATATGCGGCTGCTGTTGCTGCTGCTGTTGCTGCAGTTGAGGCTGGGGCTGGGGCTGGGGCTTGATGGCTCGTGCCGCAGAAGCAATGGCCTTTGCCTGCGACACAGGTTGCGGTGTATGCTGAGATGCGCGTGCCTGCTCGGCCAACTGCTTGGGCGCAACGGGTTGATATGTAGGCACAGCATTCGGCTGGGAGTAGGACATTTGCTGAGGCACGAGCTTATGCTGTTGGAAGGAAGGGGCCTGATTCTGCTGGTAGGGCGGTTGGGTCGGATTCGAGAACGACTGGCCGTTTTGCTGGTGCGCATGCTGAGGCGGGTACGAGTGCGGTGACTGAGTGAAGCCTCTCTCTGGCTGAGCAGAATGCTGTTGGGGCGACTGAACGTAGCCTTGAGGGGCGGGAGAGTATGACTGAGGGATGGACTCGAACCGTTGCTGCAGCTGTGCCGGGTTTTGGTGGCCTTGCTGGGGTATCAACTGGGAATCGTTGAACTGAGAGACATTGCCGTTGAACATCTGGTTGGCCTGGCCGTTATACTGGAACGGTTGGTTTGAGAAATCTGGCGTGTGGGTGTGGCTCATGTTGTCAATGTTCCCTGCAAACTCGCTCTTTCCTTGGTGGCCGTACATCTCCTGCGGGAAGTCGGTCAAACCAGCCAACGGATCATCTTGGCCAGGATCAGTATATGAAGGATCCAGTGTAAAATGACCATGTCCGCCGTTGTGGAAGTTTCCCTGATTCAGAGGGATGGTGTTATGATCATTTGCAACGGCAGCGTGGCCTTGGTGAGGAGACGATCCAAAGTGGCTATTCTCAGCACCGCTGCCTTGGGGAGCAGCGAGATGAGAGAAAGCATTCTGGTTATGCATCTGCTGTGTCCAGTCCTGAGCAGCGCCATACTGATTTGACCCGTTGGGGAACCCGAAGGAACCAGACCACATGTTATTATTATGGCCCTGAGCAGAGCCTCCCTGGCCATTATTCTGCCAGTTCTGCATCGTGTCTCCTCTCCGACAGCGACTAACACTGGAGGATGCACGTGATGGGTTATTGAAGAAGTAAGGGTCGCCAGAGCCTCACGCGATCATTGGGCAAGGTTGAGAGTCACTGCACTGCTGCAGCCAATTAGCATTTGTTCCTTCGAGGCGGACCGTCATTGGCATGCAGCGCGGCTTTGGCCGTGCATCAGGTTATCGGACGACGAGGACAGAGAGGCTTCGCTGATTGGCTTAAAACAGGGATGGGGGCGCTGGTTGTGGGGTTTTAGATAAGAAAATTGGAAGGTGGTGTGGAGGTATAGTGATTCAGAGGTGTTAAGGTTGCCTCGGGCAAGCCAGTACCTTCCTCCTCAGAATGGCTGGCAAAGCACCTGAATTGTGGGGCCGTACATCTCTTCGGCTAAATGCCGGCGGCAGGATTGCGGCTTACCTTGGGGTGGGAGCAAGCGATCAGGGAGAACGGCTAAGCCGCATGCGGCGATCGAGCAAGGATTGCGGTGCGGTGCTGCACCGGACAAGACTGAAATCTGATGGGGTGGGAATGACGAGGGCGATCGTAGTGCGTCTCTTCGGCCGGATTGACGAACTGTGAAACAGGTCAGCGCTCAGGAACCGGTGTGCAAAACGCCTTGCAGTGTATGGATATGGCGATGTTGAAGCCACGAAAGAATTTGAAGTGAACCACTTGGCTCGTTGCGGATGATGAAGTTTTCCTGCAACCCTGGGCAACCAGTGCGAGTGCTGCGCAAGTCCAGTTTTTGCACATTTAGAGGTGTGATCGCCTCCCTGTGACGGAGACGGAGGGCATTGAGACGAGGACCCAATGCGATGCGGAGCGTGTTGGCGGCGATAGATGGACGGACGGACGGACGGCTTGACAACGGCTTGTCGTGGTGGACGATGTAGCGACTTGAGTAAAATGGGCCAGGCGGTGGTTCATTGATGACTTGACGTCGCAGACGAAGCCGTCCTGAATCTCTTCTCCTTCTTTTGCAGCTTCGAGTCGTCTCCAGTCGACAATTGGCGGGGTGAGGTAGGTGGTCTCCTGTGTTGGGTGGTCCCTTGTTCACAGCGGGCTTTCCTGCTGCAGACTCGCTGTGTTGGTGGAGGTCCAGGCCAACACAGCGCTGAGCGAGCCAGAGAGGCCCTTGGGAAGGCCCCGCCCTAGCACCTAACCCAGCAGGCTGGCAGATGACCACCCCCCCAAATCCAAGTCCCATCCCCAAGGTGCAAGAAAAAATTGAGTGAAGTCGAATCCAGTCTTCCCAGGGCCTGATTGACGCGTGAAGACGAAGAGCGATTGGCGCTGTAGCATCGACAGTTGTCCGAAGGAACTGCGTCGCTTGGATTGCCCGTTTGGCTAGCCTTGCCTCTCTCTCAGTTTGCGTGCGGTGGTTGTCAGCCGCCATCCCTCGCGTCCGCGCAACAAGGCGTCCTGCATTTCGCAGGACATTTTTAAACAGGAGCGTTACTCGTGTGTCCTTGACCGCATTTCCACGCGTGAGGCGTTGAGTCCTCGTCGCCACCTGCTGCAATCCGACTTGCAAATTTCATCGCTGCAGAGCCCCGCTGAGGGTTGAGTTGGAACGCCATGTGTTTATCATGATTTCACTCATACAAACATTGCCATGTCTGCGCGTCCGGGACAACATGGCGATGGTGATGATGGAAATGCGCTGGCGGCGGTGGCAGTGCTTGTCGTGGTGGTTGTGGTGATGGGTGCTGCGGGAGAGCGTGTTTGGGAGGGAGGGGGCGAGGGAGCGTGAGTTTGTCTGGCTCGGGGGGAAAGTTTATCATACCCTGTGGTTCGCAGCGTGCTCTCTCCTTCGCGATTATCTTGCTTGCCTTATGCTGTTGCCTGTGCCTGCGGGGAGAGATGGCCTCGCGACCTTAACGTGGTTCGCGGCTTGATTCTCTTTTTTCTGATGATGATCGCGAAGATTACAACATGATGGTCGGATGCCCGAGAAAAGGGCGAGAGGACAGTCTATCAAAAGAAGGTGACAAAATGGAATGATCGCTGACTCCGCAGACGGCGACGATCAACCAGACAAGTTAAATGCCTAGAGTCGCGTTTTAATGTTGCGGGAGACGAAAAGTTCAGGTCGTCAAAGTCGCTGATGGCCTTCCGACGCGTTTTTCTGTCGCTCCAGACTGCGAAAAGGTGGTGTTTTTCTGATGGTGAAGGAGGAGAATGGAAATGCGTTGTCGCTGCGTTGGGGGAAGGGGGAAAAGTTGGTCATTCTGTCGCCCCGACCAGTCCAAGGAGGTAGGTAGGTACTGCTCACTTGCGGCCATACTTTTTAGGCAAAAGTGGGTCCATGCTGAAGGGGCCACGGCACCACTCTGACCTGTGTTGACTTGTCTGGGCTGTGACTGGGCAGGCCCTGTGAGTAAGTACCTACCTAGGTCGTGCCTTCCCGCTTACGGCGCTGTACTGAACCGCAGGGGAAACCGTGGCACCTCGGCGCAAAGTGCGGCAGGCGCAGGTCACTGAGACTTGCCCAAATTTAGCCAGGTCCCGTCGGGCGGTAGGCAGGATAAAGCCCTGGAAGCACGGAGTACCTCCGTATCGCTAGGTTTCTTTCACTTGCTTCTCAGAACGCGAACGCGCAAGCTGTTGGGCAACTTTTGCAAATGCCAGGTAGCCCGAATATGACGTTTCGTAATATGGCTTTTCAACAGGTCGTCATATCCAAAGTAGGCAGGTACAGCAACATGGCTCAAGGCACGCCCAGTCAGCGCCGAAATACTCAGCGCTTAGTGTAGGTACCACTCCAGTGTTCATTGAGAGTGGCCGTTCCGCGGCAGCAGACGGGAGTCCGTACCTTCAGGTACCAAAGATACCTGGCTGCCCAGGTAGGTAGGTACCTGTGTGTCTAGGCCGTCGGAAGACGGAGACTCAGTAGTGCCGACCCATGACATGGTGTGCATCCACCCAACTCCAGCACGAGCACTGGCCAGCGGAATCGTCCAGGAAATGTGGCTCGACGGCGCTTTGAGGACACCGATGCTGGAGCCGTGTACGTACCTGTCCCTGTCGCAAGCAAGCCGTCAACTTCAGTTTCTCAGGGCGACAACGGAGATAGGTCCATTGATGCTGTAGTTCAACGTTTGCAAAAACCACCGCTGGCCTTTGCATCGGTTTTATGCGACCTGTCCATACAGATACACCGCCGACCTCTAAACCCCCCAAGCAAGCTAGCTACCTAGAGCTGTGAAGCTCCCCCCACCATCACCATCGCCATGGCCGCGAAGGGCCATTCGTTGCGCGATCGCCAGATCTGTACGTCGCGGATCCCGCCTTGCGCTCTACTCATTTTTGTGGTAACTGGACTAACGAACATTTCGCTGCAGCGGCGCTCAAGAAGCTTCTCAGCTTGAACGACAACATCAACGAGGATGACGCCGAAACCGCCCAAACCAACGGCGGCGCACTTGGGCCTGCTGGATCTATCATAGCTTCTGACGGTGACCCTCTATGGAAGGTTCTTGTTTTCGACGACCTCGGCCGAGATGTCATCAGCAGTGTTCTTCGGGTCAGCGACCTTCGGGCGCTGGGAATCACCATGCACATGTACGGCAAGCAACCTGCTTAGCCACTACGACGTTCTAACACAACCATAGGCACATCGGAAGCTCTCGACATGCCATTCCAGACGTACCAGTTATCTACCTTGTCGAGCCCACGGCGCAGAATCTGCAAAACATCACCAACGACCTCCAAAAGGGCCTCTACAGCCCCGCATACCTCAACTTCCTCTCCTCTATCCCCCGACCGCTGCTCGAGGACTTCGCCGAGCAAACCATAGCCGCTGGGACATCGGAAAGCATTGCGAAGCTGATGGACCAGTACCTCAACTTTATCGTCGCCGAGCCGGACCTGTTCAACCTGGGCATGCAACGAGACCACACGTACTGGGCGCTCAATAGCGCGGCGACAAAGGACGAGGAGCTGGACAGGGTGGTGGACAGGATCGTCAGCGGTCTCTTCAGCGTTATCGTCACCATGGGCGTAATCCCTATCATTCGATGCCCGAAGGGCGCCGCGGCCGAGATGATTTCGGCGAAGCTAGACCGGAAATTGCGCGACCATATTCTCAACTCGAAAGAGAACCTCTTCTCCTCAAGCGCCCGTCCAGCATCAGCCACGGGCACTCCGACATCCCGACCTGTGCTCATCATCCTCGACCGAAACGTCGACTTGATACCCATGCTTTCTCATTCGTGGACCTACCAGTCACTAGTCCACGACGTTTTGAATATGAAATTGAACAGAATCACGATAGAGACGCCCATAGACGAGAACAACCCTGCCAAGGGAACCACCAAGAAGGCGTACGACCTGACTGCGAGCGATTTCTTCTGGTCCAAGAACGCGGCCGTGCCGTTCCCGCAGGTCGCCGAGGACATCGACGCAGAATTGACGAGGTACAAGGAGGATGCGGCGGCCGTGACGAAGAAGACGGGAGTAACGGACCTCGAGGACTTGCAGAACGATACCAGCGCTAGCGCGCAACACTTGAAGGCGGCCATCACCCTCCTGCCCGAGCTGCGGGAGCGCAAGGCGGTGCTCGACATGCACATGAACATCCTGGCTGCGCTGTTGACGGGCATCAAGAACCGCCAACTCGACAACTTCTTCCAAATAGAAGAGGGCGTCATGAAGCAGACCAAGCCTCAGATCATGGAGCTCATCAAGGACAGCACAAAGGGAGATGAGTCTGTGGACAAGCTGAGATTATTCGTCATCTGGTACCTGAGCACCGAGCAGGAAGTCAGTCGGACTGAGTGGGAGGGCTTTGAGAAGGCCCTCGCCGAGGCCGGAGCTGACACAACATCACTCCCGTACATCCGACAGTAAGTGCATTCTTAAGTTGCTAGTACAGGGTATCCCAAAATAACCATGTCGTCACAGAGTCCGCGCCACAACGAAAATGACGCAGCTCACCACCATCTCAAATCCGGCGACGAACCAAGCCGCGGCCTCCGACCTCTTCGGCCGCTTCTCCTCCATCTCCAACCGCCTCACCGACCGCCTCAAGGAGACGGGCGTCCCCACCGGCCTGTCCTCCAACTTCGAGTCCCTCATCGGCGGCATCAAGAACTTCCTGCCCGCCAACCGCGACCTGACCATCACCAAGATCGTCGAGTCCATCATGGACCCCTCCACCGCCGCGAGCTCCGCCATCGCCAAGACCGAGAACTACCTCTACTTCGACCCCCGCTCCGCCAACGCCCGCGGCACCATGCCCCCGCCGAGCTCCATCCGCTCCGGCGCCGGCGGCTCGGGCGCGCCGGGCGGCTTGCCCGGCCAGAACATGGGCCAGACGCCCGGCACGGGGGCCAGCTTCGGCCAGCGCCGCCAGGGCTTCTCCGAGGCGGTGGTCTTCACCGTCGGCGGCGGCAGCATGGACGAGTACGGCAACCTGCAGGAGTGGGTCGCGCGCACGGGAGGCGACCGCGCGAGGAGGCGGGTGGTGTACGGTAGCACCGAGATGCTCAACGCGGACGAGTTCATCAAGCAGGAACTGGAGCGGTTGGGCAAGGAGGTGGCGTCGTAAGGGTTGGCCGGGGC